>CAKNXH010056756.1:78573-106627 GCA_932178445.1 Andricus quercusramuli
ACGAATCAGAAGTGCGGAAAAGGCGTTACGAAATTTCGACTTCGACTGAATCATCTTTTTAGAATAGGATACAAGACAGAAGTAACATTCTTCTTTAAGAAGAAAGAAGAAAAGTTGAAATAATAAGAATTAAAAGAAGAGATATAAACCTTAGGAAGAAAGTACAGACAGTGGAATGCAGAGCACAAAATTTTACAACAGGATACTTTACTCTGACATTTTGTTAATAAACTAAATGAGAGCATTTGAATGGGATTTACAATTTAAATAAGGGCATAACCGGGTAAGCCTACAAAATCTTCCCCCGCACGTATTAACATGCAATTTCTGTCATAGGTTCGCGTCTATGTGAAGTAGAATTTCTCCCAATGATGACACTAGAAATTCATTTTTTTTAGTTATGGAGGTGGAAAGAAAAATTTAAAAAGTGGTTTTTCTTGAAAACGGCTTGACCGATTTTGATGAACAAAATATATGTTGTAGACACTAATGAGGCTATTCCACACAAAAAAATGCTTGAAAAAAATTGTACACTGTAAAAAAAGTTGGTGTAATTTTATATCGTACTACGATTGAAATCGCTCGATTTGCGTGCGACGATGTAAGTTTACATGCTTTTGTAAAAAAAATGCAGGACGTAAATTGCCAAGACCATACTTCAATTTTGAGGTTATGTTCGTGAGGTTATAAATTTTTTAACACTCTAGCAGGATAAATAAAGCGCATATTTCTTTTCTTAGGTATCGTTTTGAATTAAAAAAACATATTTTTTTTATTCACATAGAACTCATCACTATTAGAGCAATATTAGAGGCTCTGAGACGTAATTTTATGATAAAGTCCAACGCGCCATCGCTTTTTGTCAGTTTGTCGATGGATTGTCGATTTATGTCCTATTTGTAATTTCTCAGGATGCCAAGACGTAACAATACTACCCGTGTGTGAAATTATGCTAGATAATGCAACTTTGTCAAAAAGAGTGTTAATTTATCAGCTCATTTAAATTTATTCACTACCGTAAATTGACTACGTGCCACACTGATCGAATAATTTCCATCGTCAGACATAGTAATTTTACATCGGACAGTTATTTCATACTGTTTCATGGCGTCGCGTTGGAGTAGATCGTGAATTTCGGAGCGACATTGGTTAAATTACCAGGTTATACATTGTAATTTAAAATACACTGCTCGTGAAATTACAGTCTAATTGTAAATATCACAAAAGATTTTTTCAAAGTGTGGTTGAAAATTTTTTTTTGAGGTTATGTTCTAACGTGACCACATCCATATTTTACGTGAACATGCCTTAGAATATCCTTCACAACATATATTTTTGTTGAATTTTTTGAGGGGGGGGGGGGGGCCAAAGTGAAAAAATATATCAATCGCGCACCGTTATGTTAAACTGCTTCCGATCGCATACTTTGGAACGCAACTCTATTGCATTTCTTCATGGTTAGAAAGTGAAACGGTTCAGTATAAAATAAATATTTTATATCTATGAATAACACTCAAAAGCGGGCGAAATAGAAAATAAATACGCTACTGAGAGACTTGCGAATTCCTGGGCGAAAGAGTTATATAGGTCATAAGTACCGCTATGCGAAACAGGTGCGGTTGCGTGCGCAACCTATACGATAAGTGGGGATGCGAGGATCCGCGACGACAGGACCTTCGTGATTACCAAGGATCACTCGAATCGCCAGTCTGCGCTCAAGGGTTCGACCGAACACTACATTGAGCGTTTCACTCTAGGAAGCACTTGCGCGATAGCGTTTTATGATCAATCTAGCAATTAGCAGCCAGGTACAGAAAAAGATAAGAAGGACCGAGGACAACCACACTAATACTTTTGATATTCCTTATCAGGAATAATTAATTTAAACCAAAAAGAAAATAAACTTTGAGAACCAACCCCTCTCATGACCTGTCAAAAGCAAAATTAATTGAGATTCATACTGGAGATCGTAAAGATCGCTCATTCTTTTTAAACCCATTTCCATACGGGAGCTCAAGAATGCCAGTATGTCCACTTGAAATTGATTGTGGTAATTAGATAAAATTAATTGAGAATCATACTGGAGATCGTAAAGATCGTTCATTCTTTTTCAACCCGTTTCCATACGGGAGCTCAAGTTACCACTAACAAGAGTGGAATATAAATCGTATTTTAACAATTATTAAAATCAGATAGGAAAATGAGACAACATTCTGGAGGATAAGCATGGCACCAAGTTTGCACGGAATGGCGTTTCATTTAACAGAGTAAAAAAAAATAAAATTAATACTCAGTCCTTCTAGAGGGAGGGGAAAATTTATAGAATTTTATTACCTAGCTTGAGCGAAATCATGAGGACTCCTAAAATTAACTAATCTGCAAAATAAATTTGGATAGTTGAGTAGGAAAACAACTAAAGAGAGAGAAACGCCTTATTCAGGCGTGATAACCAAACAAATTGAGGAAATTTATAACTGAGAACTATTTTAAAATTGAAGCGCTAAAATTAGAAAAGAGTGAAGTTCATTTTAATGTAAATTGGGAACCTCAAATTACGGGTAAAGTTTCTTTTTATATCGTTGTGGCTAACAAATTAATTCGTTTCAGGTTTATCGTCCTTACAGGATTGATACCGACGTGCATACTCGGCACCAATTTCCTGATTAGGACACAGTGAATCGTCGAACGATCCTAATACTCATGAAGTAATTTCACGAAAGGAGAACACGATACAAGTAAATTAAGAACTTAAATACATGAAAAAAGGGGAAAACGTTCTCACATCCAGGCGTCATTAAAAGATCTATAAAATTAATGCTCATTAAACTAATGAATAATGTTACAAAAGGTTGTTGAAAATGAAGTGAGCATTGTCAATGATGTAACTGACGTAATTAAATACATCATAAGCAATATTGCCTTCATAAACGTGTGCAGTTAGCCTATCCAAATAATAGTTTCCAGAGTTCACCACGAGGAGGTTGCAGTACGATTTTAAGCTCCTTTCTCCAGGGTGCTTTATTATCGTGAGCCCCCTCGCCTCTCACCAATTCAGAAGTTTCTTAATCATCATCGCTGATGAGGATGAAGAATTTTCGACAAATACCTAGCATGAGAGAGGTAATATACGATGGCTGCAATGTGTGAGCAGCAACCAACTGTTCGTCTGTCATTAGCACACTCGCATGCATAGTGGGTTACCCCGGAAACACCGAAGCTGTTAGGTTTTTATCTTATAAAACATCTATTTGATGGGCGAGAAATTTATCGGGATTATACTTTGAATTTAAGTACATTGGGTTCTTCTTTTACGTACTCAAGGATCAGTTTGCCATCCTTATCTAACATTTCTGCTGAATAAGATACAGCTTGAGAAAGCTGATAGAATACAGTGAAAAATATCGTTATATCTCTTTCACTCATTTCTGGAAAATCCAGAATTTCGTCTGCTGTAACTGTTTTGAAGGGAGTTTTTCGACGTATCCATCCTTTCTTCTCTGCCTCGGTAGCTAGTGTATTCTCGACATCTTTTTGAGCATGCATCCTCTGTAATATTTCATATGAAAGTTCTTTCTCAGACTGCAGCCTTTCACCGTGAGCATTATTAAGAAATGATGCCACTCTAAAATAGATTCCAATATTTGGTACCAACTTATTATCTATTCTACGGTCTAGAAGACGATACTTTTGTTTCAGCATAACATGAACAGCTTCAATCACCCATCGAATTTTAGTCACAAAACGTGACTGGTTGGATTCTTCTGTTGACAATTGCTTTCTTTTACTTTTTAAAGCAGGCATCAGTACTTTGACATTTTTTTCTTCCAAATCATTAACTACGTCACGGAAATCTAGATCAAGAATAAAGACATCATTCCTCTTCAAAAGCTTGCATAAACCATTTTGATCTTCAACGATTGTTTTCAAAATATCGGCATCATTTTGGTTTGTAGGATACGGCCCAAGCATGTCCACTACGTATCAGTCAGTCGTCCAAATAGTGAAGGGCTTACAAAGAGGAACTTTCTTCTGTCCAGAGAAAGATTTTCTTTGATACTCATTATTTGTACTTTTCTGATGACGCGCATACGTACCATCATAAATCAGAAACAAATTATCCTGAACATCAAACAATTCTTTTGCAATTTCTTTTGTGTGGTTTTGAATCAGGTCATCCCTGTTAACAAAGTTTAAGCCAAAACGAAGCGACAGGACGTCTTTTTGAAAAGATTAAATTATACTTCTAGAATATTCTGAAATTGACTGTTCATTATCTATGTTCAATATAGAAGCTAATAGTTTTTTGGAATATCCTGTGCGTAGTTTGAAAAGCAACACAACAAGAGCTTGGATCACTGAACGAGATTGACTATTACGCAATGAAGTCATTAAGTCTTTTATTTCGAGAAGATTTTCCTAAGATAACCCAGTAAAAACTTTAATTTGTTTTTCTGAAAGGCTAAATTCGCCGATTTTGTCAAGCAATGTCGAATCAGATTTTATGGAAAGAGTTTCTAGTATTTTTGACAACTCTGATGCGCTGAGACTTGAAGTGTTAGAATATACTTTCAAATTTCCATGATCTTCCTCATATATTCGATTTTTTAGAATATGAGTTGTACAACACCGATTTCCAGGTGGTATGAAGATTTTCTTTTCGATATAAGATTGGATTCGCGCTTCTTCAGGAATGACAGTTATATTTTCCGTGGAGAAACAAATGCAACAGTATTTGTGAGTAGCGACTGTCCTCTGTTGGGTCATCGGAAGTTGCATCAGAGGAAGAAAGATCTGCTTCAGTTTCCCATTCAGAATCATTGTCATAATTATTTCTATAAATAGAGTCGGCATTTATTACATAGAATATTATATACAACTACATATTCTTCTTTTGTGACAGCGGGAAAAGGCATTTGCTTCATCTTTATCACTTATTACTTTTTTTCTACCTACGCTTTTGTTAAGTTTAGTATCACAACCAACGCATACGAGTTTTTGTTGCAATGTAGACATATTTGGATTGTAGGATCGCAATAAATATTTGAATCCCAAAAGTTATGTTTCCAAGTGAGTAGAATAACGCATGAACGACTATTGCTGACAAGAAATAAACGAAGATCGCAAAGTTAGATGGAACATTTACTTACAGGCATTGAGCACAAGAAATAAGTGAAGATTGGAAGAGACACTTGCAATAATAGTAGTAGTAGTGCAATAATGTGCAATAATAGTAATAATAATAGTAATAATAGTAGCGATTAGCGCATAATGAATGTACTTGTAAGCGATACCAACTGTCGAGCGTGCAAGCAAGAGCCAGATACACTTGGACATGTTCTCAGTGGATGCTCAAAATATGCACGCTACGGGTACATAGAGAGACACAATGTGGCTCTAAAAGTGTTATATTACCATCTTAGGCACTTCTATTTTGTTAATCTATCGCCCGCCATGCCATAAGCCCAGTGGGAACTCGAGTCCGTTATGAAGAATGATCAGTGTAAGATCTACTGGAATTTCTCATTCTCCACCACTCAACGTATCAGTGCTACGAAGCCTGATATTGTCCTCCAAGATCAGAAGAACAAGATCATTTACGTGATTGAATTCTCGGCACCAGCGGATGGTAATATCACGGTAAAGGAGGAAGAAAAACGGGCGAAATATCAAGCCCTTCTTTGCGAGCTGAGCAGGCTGTACCAAGGCTACAAAGTTCATCTTGGAGTTATCATAATCGGCTGTCTTGGAGGTATGAAACCTTCATTCATTAGCCAACACAACAAGATTCCCGCTTGCCAGCGTCAGGCCCATTCCATCGCGAACCGGATGCAAAAGGCTGTTCTCCTGGGATCACTCCATCTGGTCCGTCAACACTGTTCCTCTTGAATTCTACAAAGATTGGTAGCTCTAAAAAAGTATCCAGAGGTGAAACCTTCATCTCCAACTGTCTTGTCTGCCGCGTAAGGTCATCCGCGACTAGAGACCTGACTCCAAGGAACAGTGTTGCCCGATGTTCTCACGCGTAAAATTCCCGCTCTTGCTTATCTTAGAGGGCAGAAGGAGCAGAAGCGGATGACGTACACTTTCCAGTTGTGTCGGGATTGGTTGCTTTAAGGAACTATGATCGTAGCTTCCGGAGCCTACAACTTCTCATATAATGTGCGATAATAGGACTAGTAGTAAGATCGTTAAAGTTATTTCAGCAAACAACTAAAATAACGTACAGGCGAAAATAATTACCAGGATCAAATGAAGCTCGCAGTGTGGATGGGCGCACGTATGAGAATCAAAAACAGGAAACAATTGAAAATCACACAATGATATGGCAAATATGCGTTACGAACAAGAACGAATGAAAACCCTAGAGCGGAGTAACGCATAAACGACTATTACTAAGTAAAAACAAACAAAGATCGCCAAGTTAGATGGCTCCTTGCCTAGAGAGAATTAAGAAAAGAAACAAATAAAGTTCACAAGAAGCACTTACGATAATATTAAAATCGCAATAGGTAGTAGGGTCGTTTAAATTATCTTTCGTTTCGAATGAAATTGCACATGGACGACAATCATAAACAAGAAAAAATTAAGTTTGCAGCGCAGAAAGACCCATGAACGAAGATCAAAAACAGGAAATAAATGAAAATTACACAATGAGATGGCACATAAACGAAGAATACGAGCAAGGATAAATGCACATCTCAGAGTGGAATGACACATGAACGAGTAACACTGAATGAAAAAATCACACACGCAGCGCTGGCTAGTGCTACAAAGGACTAAAATCAAGAAAACAAGACAAAAATTACACAGACTTTCAACTGTTTGCTATTGTGTGGAGCTGAAAACCAGAAGACGATCACATAGACTGTCATCTGTTTCTGTATTTTATATAAGACATTGCGTAGGTGATGCTTAGGCATCATTTGATTCAAGATTTCAAAAAACTGAAGGCAGTAAACGTGTGCTTATATTGTAATTGTAAAAGATATCATAGCATTCAATGTAATTGAATAAAAGTTTCACAGACTTTCAATTGTTTTGCGTGTTGTGTGAAGCTGAGAAACAGAAGACGATCACATAGACTATCATTTGTTTCTGTATTTTACATAAGACATTGCGTAGGTGATGCTTAGGCATCATTTGATTCAAGATTTCAAAAAACTGAAGGCAGTATGCGTGTGCTTGTATTGTAATTGCATAAGATATCCTAGCATTCAGTATAATTGAATACAAGTTTCACAGACTTTCCATTGTTTTGCGTGTTGTGTGAAGCTGAGAAACAGAACATGATCACATATACTGTCTTTTGTTTCTGTTTTATAAAAGCACCCCGATTTGTGAGAGGCGAGCGAATTCACGATAATGCAAACTCCTCGTGGTGAACTCTGGAAACTATTATTTGGATAGGCTAACTGCAGACGTTTATGAAGGAAATATTGCTTATGATGTATTTAATTACATCAGTTACATCAATTACAATGCTCTCTTCATTTTCAACAACGTTTCTAACGATGAAAAAATGCAATAGAGTTGCGTTCCAAAGTATGCGATCGGGAGCAGTTCACCATAACGGTGCGCAGTGTTGCATGCGCGATTTTCATATTTTTTTCACATTGTTCCCCCCTTCAAAAAATTCAACAAAAATATATGTTTTGAATGATATTCTAAGGCATGTTCATGTAAAATATGGATGTGGTCACTCTAGAACATAACCTCAATTTTTTTTTTTTTGAAAAATTCAAAAAAAATTTTATCTACAATTTTTTTAAGAATTTTTTTTCTGGAATAGCTTCATTAGTGTCTACAACATATATTTCGTTCATCAGAATCGGTCAAGCCGTTTTCAAGAAAAACCACTTTTTAAATTGTTCATTCCCCCTCCATAATTCACAAAAAAGTGAATTTCTAGGGTTATCATTGGGAGAAATTTTACTTCAAATAGATGCAAACCTATAACAGAAATTTCAAGTTAATACGTGCGGGGGCAGATTTAGTATGCTCACCCGGCTATGTCCTTTAATACTAAATAAAACAAGGGCAACTCAACTCAAACGAAATCAGACTTAAAGGAAAACTGACTCTAAAAATAAGAAATTTCAACGACAGTTGACTGTTCAGAACTGCAATATCAATTTCGCGGAAGATTAATACCTGAACTTATTTATATACCATATAACTTGTTTTGCAATAAAAAATAATTTAAATTTAGCCAAAACTTTACAACTCCAGACCCCAACAGATAAATGTAATAACGAAGAAACTTAAAGATAATTATCTACTGGAACATAAATTGTTCGAATCAAAACTGTTCAAGCAAACTTCAAGAGGAAAACAATAGAATTACAAACTTTGGTTTAAAGACTAATTTTGAGACATCAAACCTGGACAGAAACATTACGTAAATTTCAGTTATACACCCTAACCCCCGCGAGGGAGGGGGTGTAACAGAGTTGTTCCCGTAATATAGGACTCGGTACGGCCCTGCACAAAGGGTTGCTAGGCCGTACCCGAAATGAGACGGAATCCCCGAGGGGACCCGAAGCCGCGAGCGATAGCACGCCCAGTCGCCATTCTCTGTTCGCTAGCCCAGCCGTAAGCTGTTTCATGTCGCTCGGTGTCACTGTGCATGCTCTGGAAATCGCTACTTAATTCCGCCATTGCTCTCGATCTCCACCACGTCGCTACATCACCTCCTGCGGAGGAATCTCCACTGTTTCTACAACGGCCCTTATCAGGGCCATCTTGCCACTCACGCGCCAATATCATCGACCACCAGCCTTCCGCCACGGACTAGCGGTCTTACTGAATGTAAGTGGCAATAAACGTTTTATCACTTACATGCCGACTTGTTATCGTGTTCGCCCTTCTTCTCTGCGTCGAATTCCTACTTTTCCCTCCTTGGTAGGCAATCCCGACATAAAATGGATTTAAAATATACAGATCACTGAGGAATATGGCGTCTGTCTTTTATAAAGAGCATTTTGGTTGAAGTGCGCACGAAACAGTTATTGTAAGAAAAGCATAAATGGTTCTGAATTTTGAGGCCGCACAGTTGAATATATTTGTCTAATTTTTGCAGAAGTTATCTACATGGTAATATCTCTGAGCAAGCAGAGCAAGTTTTTCGAACAAAAGTTAATATTTTGTTTAATAATGGAAAAGTGACACTCAAGGTTAGCTGTCTCTGCTTTTTCGCTGCGTGCTCGTAGACCCTTGGCAACCAAAAGTAGGCAGATATCTCGCTGCGAGTCGAATTATCCGGAACGAATGAACCTTTCATTGTTATGAGATTAAGGCCGGTCACAAAAACTGACATTATGAAAGCATGGATTAATTTAATTCTAATTAGCAGAATTAATTGATTTATATAATTAGAAGGAAGTGAAATAAAGATTCACAAAAATCGGTTGATATTTTCAGTAATAATGGGAATCTTTAGGTAATAGATAACTTCTGTGTATATAAACTCAGGGTGTCTAGCGACCGGGAAATCCGGGAAATACGGGAATTTGCCGGGAATTTTGTAAAACCTTGAAAATACGGGAAAGTGCCGGGAATTCTTTGTAAGATCCGGGAATTCTTTGAACGATCCGGGAATTCTGTTGCCATAAATTCCAAATCTTTATTTTCTGTGTAAAATTATTCTTATATAATAAAAAGTTTGAAAAACGTAATTTGTCTTTTTGAAAAGAACGCGCAAATCACAGCTAATGAACATCGTTTTCTTGGGCATGCGCAGAAACTCAAGTTTTCAACTTCGAAAATCGAGTCGAGACCACGGGAAGTTTAAGTTACTTCACGTATATGGCGCTTGTGTCGTATGTGTCGAAAATTGCATGGTTAACAGGCTTGGGAAAGGCTGCATATGAAATATTAGCGCCGCGTTCGGAAAGATTGGAACTATTAACTTCCAAAAGAAACTTGCTTGTTTTTGGTGTAGGTAATGTACAGGAGTTTCGTCTTCTGTATCAATTCTCCATACCATGTGTCGAGTTCGACCCATGAATATCGTAAAAGCGCAACAGTGGATGCCCAGCCAAACGTTAGTCTTATCTGATTTTAAATTTTATTTTTGAATTAATAAATATCTCATTTTTGTAATACAAGTGACTGTTTATTTCAAATTATGCTCTTTCCGGGCGCTAAGCTATTGTCAGAGTCCCAATCCTCAAATAGCTAAACACATCACAAGAACAAACCGGGAAAAACGTTATTTCTGATCCGGGAAATCCGGGAATTTGCCGGGAATTTGTAAACGGAATTTCGCTAGAAACCCTGAAACTGTTCATTTTTTAGTAAATGGACGCAGCAGATTCAGAAAACATGGGAAATGTATCACTTTTAGCAGTTCATTCGATCTGGAGCCTACTATATTCAACCGATTTGTCTAAATATTTCTGAAGTAATTGACATGTATGGAAATTCCATACATGGAAAACAAACTCGAAAACGAACAACGTTTACCCTAATCTGAATATTTGAAGGCTAGATATCCGAAAGGATGCAAACACCAGTTGGAAAATTTTGTAGATGAAACAACAAACTTTCTGTGAAATCTAATTTTTAATCAAGGCCAAAATAAATGAATACGTACTATAAATCCTTTTTTGGTATATTACAAAATATAAATTTCAGAAAATCAAGCACAAAAGAATAAAAAATTCTAACGTGTAATACATGACATTATTTTCTTAATGCAAGAAGTGTTATCTTATATTAAGATAAAATACAGAGATAAGAAAATCCACGAAATGAACGTGACATTTTGAAATGTAGGGACATATAATTTTTAAAGAAGAACAACATATATTTGAAATATTACATATTGAAACATTGAAACATTGAAACTGTACCTGGAAAAGTAAGAAATACAAGTACACTGCTGACAGCAAATTTTGGTAAATTTCATTTGACCATTTGAAAATTCTTAATTCATTTTAGAGACAAATACCTGTGCAGAAACTGCATCAACGACTTTGTAATAAGGATGATTTCAAAGATTAGGAAATTCCGCGTCAAATCCGGCTACAATGGAATTATTTTAATGATTTTAATTCGATTCGCATCGGGGTATCTGCCCCTCTTGTTTGCCGAGGGTCCACGAGAAAGCGGCGAAAACGCAGACAGCTAACACTGAGCGTCACTGCTATTTCACTCTTCTTGCCTCAAAATTTAGAACCGCTCTCTAGAAAACCAGGTCGCCTCCTAGAGTATTCAGTTAGGAGGAGATCTGGATGAACCAAAAGAGCTGGACATGAGCCAAAAGATGGAGGTAAGAAGGGATATAACTATTGCGGAGCAGCATATGGACGAAAACGATGAGTTCATCAGAGCGCTAAATAGCATTTTGTAAAAGATGGAGGATTTCTGTAGATTAAAGAGAAACATGTTCATGCCAACCAGAAATGAACTGAAAGAAGCGCAGAAAGTCGTGCGAAAAATCAGCAATGCCATAATTTATGCAAAGTGCCACTGTGGCTTTATACCACATGGTGTGGGTTGGGCAGTTGAGAAGAGGCTGAAGGAAGCCCAGGAGCAGTCACGCCAGAAAAAGGACACGAGCCAAACGGAGACCCTGACCGAAGAAGCCGTGGAAACTCCCACACGCCATCATGGGAAGAGAATGAGTGAGTCCACATTGAGTCCCCGTGAGGCAAATACCAGCAGATCAAAGACGAAAAAGCCGAGTATCCGTAATGGTACAGCGGCGACCTCAACGTCCAAGAAGGAAGATGGAGGGGGTACATCAAAACCGAAGCTCACCAACAAGAAGGATTCCAACAGGCGCGCTCCACCCGAAGCGGTTACGATAAAACTGGCTACGGGCTCGAGGTATGCCCAGGTTCTGAAGGACATCATGCGAAATATAAAGCCGAACACACTTGGTGCGAAAATCAGGAGTGTAAGAGAAACTAGAAGCGGAGTGGTCTTCAGTGAGGTAGGCCCCACAGCGGATGGCAGATCTACGTTGTCTTCTGCCACAGAAGCGGAGTGGTCCTCATTGAGGTAGGCCATACAGCGGATGGCAGATCTAAGTTGTCCCATGCCATGAAAGACGCATTTGATGCAGGGACGAACGTGCGTGAGCTAGTTCCCCGTATCGAGGTCGAAGTCTTCGACCTCGACGAAACGGTGGACCAGTAAGAGGTAGAGGAAGCCGTAAGGATACACTTTAGCGAAGAAACAACTGGGGAGATGAAGGTCAGCCTCACGAAGAAGGCCTTCAGAGGGAATCTAAACGCTTACGTGGAGATAAGTAAAGAGCTGACGGCAGGACTGGTATGCACAGGACACCTAAAGGTGAGATGGGCTTCGGTAAAGTCCGGAAAAAGACGGACGTCATAAGCAGCTACAGCTGCCAAGGCTACGGTGACCTGGCAGCGGGATGCGAGGGTCCTGATCAGACCAGAGCCTGCTGGAGGTGCGGCAAGGAAGGCCACAGGGCTGCAAAGTGCCACAGTACGCCGCGGTGCTACCTTTGCGCCGCTGGGAATGGAAAACCCAGCACCGATCATCTTCCGGGAACAGTAATGTGCAAGGCGTTTAGAGAGGCAGCCCCGTCGAGGAAGCCTCAGAAGCGGCAGAGATAAAGAATCAGGCCCGTCCAAGATGTCGACGACCGTCGAGCCCGTTGCACGACACTGCTGCGCTACTGAGGACGATGCGTACATCTTGTTTGAAAGAAAGAGGTCTAATGCCAGGTAGGCAAGGGCAGAAGGATGCCGAAGCACGGCTTACTGGCCGATAACCCAGGATCTGAAGTAATGCGATAAGCTGTCTCGGAGACTTGAGTTAGCAGGACGAGGAGGTGGTTTTAGTGGGTACTGTCGTTTGTTAGACAGTGTCCCACACTCAGTCAACTTTATTTCTTAATTTTTGTTATGGTATGGAATGAAAATTCCGGCCGCGTCCCTGAAATCAGTATTGCGGCGGGTAATCGAGACATTTTCTATGTCCGAAAATACTGTCCTTATGTATAAGGTTTCCTGCATCTTTTTCACCCCTGATATTGAAGTCAAGGCCAAATATTTATTCTCAATGCTGTTTTAAGTATGGAAACTCCATTGGGAATAAAATGATACATCTTAAGAATTTTTGTTAGACACACAAAAAAAGAAAGTGTAAGGTCTGAAGACTAGTTCCCTCGATCCCCCTGTTTTTTGATGCGCTGAATCCAAAACTGAAAGCAAAATCTTTTAATCAAATCAGGTTTCTAAAAAAATTAGCCTCTTTGGCCATTTTTATTTTAAAAAATAGGGCACGAACCTTACGTACTTACACTACTTTCCCTCTCCTAGCTTCCACAACTAACACTCTCCTTCTTCTATTTCCCTTCCCCAGCCCTCACATCCCCACCACTACTTATCTTCATTTATAATCATTGTCACTACTTCCCCTCAATTGCACTTACTTCTCCTACTTCCCCTTCATAATTTCCCCAACTTCTCTCTTTTCTTTACCCCCATTTCCCCTAGTTCTCTTCCACTCATTACCCCTACTCTCCCGTGTCCCAGTTCCCATACTTCCTCTCCTCCAATTTCCCTTATTTCTCCTACTTCTTCTCTCCCAATTTCCTTCATCTCATTCCCCTTACTTCCTCCACTTACCCTCCCTTCACTTTCCTCCTTGGAAAAAAGTACGATGTACGGACGGACACCCGACCGAAACTATAAGGGTTCTTGCCCGGGGCTACGAAACTCTAAAAATGTGAGAAAATGGCAGACTTACTTGTATATAAATTCTGACGCAGGAATTAGTTTTGACAAGATTGTCACCCCAAACCCTTTTTATCGGTGTTCAGGTTTCCTGGGTATCAACCAAATAACTGATATATCTTGACGCGAATTCCAATCTTAAATTTTCGTATCATGCTATTCCGCATTGACACTACAATATGAAATCATAACGTTTTTGGTAAATAAAATATATAGAGATTAAAATAAATTTACTTACCATTGAAAAAGTCTGCATGAACAGCTTTATCATCAAAACTGACATCCACAAATAGTCGGTTCGAGCCTCCTGGCTGTAAATATTCAAATGTATGATTTTTTATTCCGAAAATGTAATCAAAGACGAAGTATTGAAAAAATATGTAATAAAATCTAGCCAACATCGTTTTAAAACAGCAATGTCAACCAGGGTGTGGTAAAAAAGCTTGAATTACTCGAATCGTTTGGGCACAGGAAAACAAATTCGTGGGTTGGGATTCCAAAAAAAGTTTAAATAAAGCTGACATCGATTCATATTTTCAGTTTAGTTTTTGAAATGAAAAATTCAAAACAATCGTGCTGTAGTTGAAAAAATTTGACAAATTTGTTGTATGTTCAAATTTTGATAGTGAATAATAAAAAATTAGAAATTAAACAAAACTTTTTTTAATTTATAATTTTTTGAAAATATGCAAACAAAACGTTTTTGGATTGAGTTAAATGCACACTTTCTTGGAAAAAAATTAATATGTCGAATTTGAATTTTTTAGCTTGAATCAAAGAAACATGCATTATTTTGCTTTTATGGAAAACAATTTTTTTCGTGATTTTAGAATTTTTGTGTGATTTTGGAACGCTTTAAACACCAAAAAATTGGATTTTACATGGAAGCAAAATAACAGCTTATTTCTTGTATTCAAGTTGAAAAAATTTCTCGTTCGACATATTCAACTTATTCCAAAAAAGTGTGCATTTAAATCAATCTAACAAAACCAAGTTTTTTGCATGCTACCAAAAAATTTCAAATGATTCCTGTTCATTTTTGAACCAACAGGAGTTTTTTCTTTAATTTTCAAATGTAAAACCCAAACAGAAGATATCAA
The DNA here is from genome assembly GCA_932178445.1 of Andricus quercusramuli. NCBI lineage: Eukaryota > Metazoa > Arthropoda > Insecta > Hymenoptera > Cynipidae > Andricus > Andricus quercusramuli. Next base: position 93,389 of record CAKNXH010056756.1, read on the forward strand.
CCGATGTCAACATTTTTTACTTACTTTTTTCGGATGCCAATTAATTTTTTCTCCAGTACTAAAGCGATTCAATTAATTTTGGCATTTTCACTTCCACCTAATGTGCACGGATATTTCTCTGATCTGCTTCTCTTTTCCTTCTCCGAGCGCTTCACCGTGCCATTTCATCGGACTTTTGCACTTTGCACTTTCAGTGGGCATCCCTGTTTTAGAATATTAATAATTAGAAAAAAAGTTGATAGCCGTTTAATGATCTAGCCATCGGAATAGGAAGTTATCCTTAAAGTTGCACTGGAAAGAGTGAATCTATGAAACCATGATTTTATGCACCAAGGCAAAAAAAATTGGCTCTAGAAAACTTAGGATTCGCATAAGGACCTCTCAATGAAGCGTTCTAACAAACATAATGCAGTCTTCACTTAAAACTGTGCAAAAAAACCTGCCCGCTACGCGGCGGGCACATTCTCATGCCGCGTTGCGCACGCGCGGCTCGCAAGTTTGAACGCGCCTAGGGCACGCGACTTTTGGTTCTCGCGCTTTGTGCTCGGTCTTTGTAGACATACCACATTTGCGCACAGATCTTTTAAAATTAAAGGTCAAAGTATCGACAACTATAATTTGGTGTTTGTGAATTCTTTTGTTAAAGCTCCTTCGGCTTAAACGAACACATTCTCATCACGCATCTCGTGCTTCGATCTCGATTTTGTCCCAAATGCGAACTTTTCTTTATATCAAATGTACTTTATACTTTTTTCTACACCTCGGTCCGGAACTGATTGTTTAGATATTGCAAAATAAAGTAGAAATTTTATTTTTCATGGTTGCTTCAATATTTGTTCTTTATTTTTCATTAATTCTTATTCTCAGCTACTATAAAAACTGTACCATTTCAATAAATTGATATTATTAAGATTCATACGGCCATACCATGCTGAAAAAACGAGTTCTCGTTAGATCACTGAAGTTAAGCAGGACGAGGTTTCTGTGAAATTCTGGGAGTTCCGTGTTGCGCGAATCAATTAAAAACCATTAAATGATTCAATTTAAACCAGATTCTGACATTACACATTTGTAAAATTCATATTAAATAAACATAATTTTATATCTTAAATTCAACTGTCTCGACCTCTCGTCTTGTTTTTATTTTCCTCAATCTATGCTTTGTATTATTTTACAAATTTAGAATAAAAAAAAGAGGAAGTAGCGTGAGCTTTAGATTTGTTTATTTTATAATGAGGTAAGTGGTTCTTATCCGAGACGTAACACAAAGGCCAATCCAATTTGTCAATTCTTTCGAACGTTATCGTGCTAACAGACTAAAAAACTGCACAAACACACACACACACACAGACACATTCGCGATAACCTCTTCCTCAAGTTTCTTTTGTCACTCTCTGCATCATTTACGAGGCTCTCTTATACTTTACTTTTTTATCCTTTTTATTTTTATACTGCTGCTCTGCCACTAAGGTAATTTTCACTAATGGTTCGTCGAAATTTAATTTTAAATACTTTGTTAATAATCATAAGCCTTGTATTTTTTTAATTCTTCCTAATTTCTCTCCATTTTAATTAGCGTCAGATTAAAATCTCTAATTATTTCCTATTTATTCGTCCAATTAAACCAATTACTATTTAATAATTTTAAAATAATTTTAAAATTACGTAACAAATTATTAATTCAACATGAATATTTTTTATGAAAAGAAATTTTTTGATGGCATTTATTGAATATTTGCAATGTTTAACAAAACTAACAACTCTGAATTGAACTCCTGAAAAAGCGGTAGAGTTGTGTTTCCACTCAACCCCACCCATCTTTCAGTATGGCCCCTTAAACAAAAATGCTGCCCCCTAGAATTTGTCTTTTTTTCAAACCTTCAGGATGAAAAGGGACAACTGAAAATTGGACATTGTTGTATTTTCTTTTTTTATACAATGAATAGAAAGGTTGATGGAAATGGGATTGCTTGTATTTTCACCTTTCGCATAATGAAAAGAAAGGCTACTGGAAAAGGGTGTCTTCCTACTCAGTCATATCTTTTTCTTCAAATTTAGCCTCTTTAAGAAAACACAAACAAGCTACCCCTGGCCCTTGAAATACCTCATTCTGCATTCTTAAATTAAGCAAATGGTTTTTTTTTTTAGTTTTAACCTTGAAAATGAGACAGGTAAGGGTGTCTTCCTACTCAGGCCTATCTTTTTCTTCAAATATAGCCTCTTTAAGAAAACACAAACACGCTACTCCCTGGCCTTTGGAATACCTCTTTCTGCATTTTTAAAACAAGCAAATGTTTTTTTTTAGTTTTAACCTTGAAAATTAGTTGTTTTTTTTTCGTATATTTTTATGGCCACTTTCGGAGTCAAGGCATGCCAATACATTGATTTACGAGGTCTCGAAAATATCACTTTTCGTAACCTCACTACGACACTTTGCGAAAACAATATAAAATGTATACATGCCTGAGTTTCACCCTAGAACTTAGTTTATACCAGGGATATGCAATGACCCATTGCGTAGTCAGAGAAAATTGAGACATGGTTTGTCCGCAGCGGCGAAGTGGCGAACTAGTGTCTTGCGATCGTCACTCGATTGTCTGACATTAGTTTAAAAGGCTTTCCCATAGAAATGTATTTGTAGGTAGCGTGTAATATTTATTTATTTTAAGTTTTGTAAATAAACTGTAAATAAAAATGGGCGGTAGTTACTGCATAATACCTAATTGTACCAATGGGTATAAGTCAAAGGAACCGAAGAAAACAAACGAGGAGAAGATCAATTTATTTTCGGTACCGCAAAATTGTGTAGAACAGTGGCAACAAGCAATTCTACGACATAAAAGTGACTTTCTGTGCAAAGCTGGACAAGTCGTTTGGGAAAAACATTTTTTAGAGACAGATATTGTTTGGGAGAAACAGGTTTTAGCTCCTGATGGAAGCGTTATGTCAGTAAGTAGTTCAATTTGTAAGGTTAAATTTTGTAAACACAATAATATAACCTCGACTCAAGCTTCATAGGTTGATCTTAAGTTTTTAGATTTTTGGTCAATATAGGCAATAAAGGAACATGGAAGTAAAAATTTATTTATTCTTCAATACCTATATAAGTATAGTTTTAATTTCCAAGTTCCAAGTTTATATTGTGCCATTGCTGATTTATCTCTTTCAATCCTGTCGATTTTACAATTTCAAAAAGCTAGAAACAGAATTTCATAAACAATAAAAAAAAACTTTTCAGATTTTTAAACTTATAGTGTATTGTACCATCTTTTATTTGCCTTTTTCGATCTTGCTGATTTATAAATTTCAATATATTGCAAAATGAAAAATAAGTATTGTTGCTAATATAACTCCAATCTTTTATTTAAATAATAATAATGATCATATTCATTAATTTTTAGACACTACGTTACAAGGTACCAAGATTAAGAAAAGGTGTTGTTCCAACTCAATTTCCAAACTGCCCGAGTTATTTATCGAAGCCTATCGAAAAAGCTCGTCGGACACTAGAGTAAAATTTAACGCCAAAAACATCAATCTTAGGAAAACGCAAAGTGTCAGATTCCCTCAAAACAGATAATGTTCATATTGGAAATTTGCAAAATCCACCAAAAATGAAGCAATCTTGTAATTCTTGCCCGAAATCTTTAGACTCTTTAGGATCGTTAGATTCTAAAAATATTTTAGGAAAACGTAAAGTTACAGATTCTTCAGAAGCAATTGGAGATGAGAATACGAAAAATATTAAAAAACCAAAATTCTCTATTCTTGATGAGAATTATGATATTTTTTCGAATAGCATCCCGAGTGATTTTCTATTTGAAAACATATATAATAATCAAAACAGTGTTTCTTATCCGATTAGTTGGTTGCGAAATAATATCCAAACTGGCGACCTTCGAGTTGTAACATTTTGTCAGATAATTTGTAAAAGCGAGAATGGTATTACAAAGACTGTTTGCAATAAAAAAGTAATAATTGGTGATGAATTACGAATAAGCATTTTTTTATTAGATGAACCAATAGATAAAAGTGAATTTGGAATATCGGATGACCCGCTAGGATCTATTGAACAGATTGAGAAAATTGTTAGCACTATGGATAAATTAAAATTTTGTCCTGGATTTGCATTGAGATGTGAAGCAGAAAACGTGGAAACGTCATTCACTTATCTAGATAGAGATAAAGTTTTGCGACACATCAAGTGCCCTCTTTACATACTTAAAGATTCTCTAAAAACCAGATGTGATCATTGCAAAATTGCAAAAAGAAATCTAGACAAAAAAATTGATCGTCTTCAACGGAAGGATGCAAATATAAAAATATTTGCATTAAAATATGAAGATAAAATTAATGAGAAGGCGAAAAATTTGGAGAAGGTTCAACAGAAATTAAAAGCAGCCACTATGGCGAAAAGTAGGGCCATCAATAAAGTGAATTTGCTCAAAAATTCGCTTAAAAAATGTAAAAAGAAGATTGCTGATATATCTAACGAGTCTTTGGCTGAAAAACTGAGTTCTTGCAAATTAAGAGATAACGAGAAATTAGCAATAAAAGAAATTCTCTCTGCAGCAAATAAAAAGATTACCAAGAATAGGAGATACTCGGAAAATTGGATCGTATTAAGTATGCTTCTTCATATGCGTTCACCTGTATCTTTCAACTTCATCAGAGATAATGGGATTTTGCCGCTGCCGTCTGTCAGAACGATTCGTCGGTAAATATTTCAAATCTTCTTCTATGCCTTAGAATTTGTATTTTTATTTTGATGTTACTTAGGAATTTTTCATTGCAGATATTTAGTTTTAATTGACACACCCTGTGGATTCGATCCTAACTTCTTTGCACTGCTTAAAGAATTTTTTTCGAAAAATCCCAAAACGTGGCGTCACGGATTAATTCTTTTAGACGAAATGGGAGTTAGAAAACGAATACAATTTAATCCTAAAACGATGGCTTTTGAGGGACTACATGACTTTGGTGATGGCACTCAATGAACCATAGATGTCCAAGCAGACCATGCACTAGTTATTTTATTTCAGCCGTTAATGGCTTCATATACTCAGCCAATTGCTGTTTTTACATCTTAGGGTACTACTACTGGAATTAAGTTGGCAGAACTTATCGTTGAAGCTATTGTATTACTTGAAAAAGCTGGTGCTAATGTGCATGGTGTTGTGTCCGATGGTGCCACAACAAACCGAAAATTTTGGTCAGAAATGGGTGTTTCCGGAAAACTATCAGAATTAAAATGTTACTTTGAACATCCGACCGTCAAAAACCGGAAAATTTTTGTCTTTGCTGATACGCCACATTTAATAAAAAATGTAAGAAATAGGATATATGGGAAAAATGGAACTGGTAAATTAAAGGTGAGCAAATAGTGATTTAATGTTCAAATTTAAATAATTTAAAAATAGAAAATATTATCATTACTAACTTCGTATAATAATAAACATATAATTAAGAAAATTCAAATTTAATAATTTTAATATATATGGTCCATCCTGATGAAGATCCTGTTTTATGGAAACATTTTGAAATATTATTGGACGTGGATAAAAGAAGTTTAACTACTCGAAAGTGTCCTAATCTAACTTTTCAACACGTTTATAAATTAGAAAGCTATATTAAAATGCGAGTTATTCTTGCTCTTCAGGTTTGTTGATAATGGAGATAATTAATAAGAAATTTATAATTACTTGACGTTTTCTGAAATTAACTTGCATATCCCTAATTTCGTTTAGATTCTCAGTCACTCAACTGCCAAAGGTTTGCGGCACTATCAAAATATTATTCCTGAATTAAAAAACTGTGGATCCACTGCTGAGTTATGTGATAGATTTGATCGCGTTTTTGATTCACTAAACAGAACTTTATCAGAATAAGGAATACGACTTGATAGTGCGGATCTGAAGGTACGCAAAATCTGTATATATTTTTTCAAGTTTCGAGGTATAAGAATTTGTAACAACTTGAACAAAAAATACTTTTTTTGCCAGGAAATGCAGCTTTTTTTGGAATGGTTGGATGCGTGGGAAAAGAGTCTTAGGAGGTGAACTGAAAAAAGAAGATTTTTTAACAGAGAGTACGGCTCACGGCTTACGAGTTACTTTGCATTCTGCTATAGGGTTATCTAATTATTTATTGAAAGAATGCAAATTTGATTACGTGCTGACAGGAAAAATGAATCAAGATTCATAGGAGGTTCGCACATTTTTTGACAGGGTTCTTCACAATCACATCTGTTACAGATCAGCTGGGGTAACTTTGAAGAAAGCTTTATTGTGTCAGTCTCGCCAGTCTCATTCGTCTCATCAGTATATTGTATATACGACTATTCGTCTGCTTTGTAAAATTATTTATACATAAAAAGTTAGTACAAAAAGACTTGTTGAAAAGATTTACCATGGCAAGAAAAATTGATTCGAGAATTTATAATTTTTATACAATCATTTTATGCAAAAATTATGTGCTCATTTTTACATAGGTAGTATTTTGAAATTTTTTTCTGTGCAATATTTGTCTTACTCGCACTTTTAGTAATATAAGGAGTAGTAGTAGTAGTGTTAGTGGTAGTAGTATTAGTAGTATCAGTAATATTTATTCTAATGCCAAGTATTATTGGCAATCGCCAGTAATAATTTAGTTATTGTTCATAGATCTTCTCGGGGCAACAAATTGTTATTTAAAATTGTATTTATTTTATAACATTTTTTCTTTTGTCCTATAATCTAGAGATTTTTTGGAGCAGTTCGATTTGCTGGTGGAACAAACGATCACCCTGCTACCCCTACCTTCAAGCAAATATATAAAATCCTGTCCTTTTACAGCATCCTAAAGCCTCCTATAAAGGGAAACTGTTCGCCTATCGATGATAAGCCAATTGAACCTCTGACATCCCTTTATCACCTGAAAGAAATTTACAAATCCAACAAAAGAAATTTACTCCAAGAAATTAAAGATAAATTGAAGACTGTTATTAATTCTGAAGATCCTGACTTTAGTGACTTCGTTAATATCTCTGAAGATTCTGAAGAATCTAAAGATAGCAATGCAGTCGATGCTACAGATCCACTTGTGGACTGCATTAACTATTATGCGACAGGGACCATTTGCCGATACATGCTAGAACATACGAAATGCGAAAATTGCAAAAAAGCATTCACTACATCTTCTGAAGTAGATTTAGCTTCAAACGACAAGAAAAAACTCTCGCTCATCCAAATTCTGTGATCTTTAAAATTGTTGAAATTGTGGAAAACGCGTTTCAAAAACATTCGAAATTTAGCAATGTCTTTGACTTAATTATCGATGATTTGCACCAGAATGCAGTTTTAACATTTCCTTGTACCCAGCATGCAAAAGACGTATTAGCTCTCATAATAAAGCAATACCTCCATGTTCGAATGAGAGAGTTTATCAAACGTAAAATGTCAGAAGTTCCAAAGGATAATTTTGCGAAGAAAAAAGTCGCAAAGTTTTGTAAGACATATAGTGTCACTTGCGCAATGATATTGGTTTGCAATTATTACTGTCAATTGGTCATTATTACTGCATATTTGTGTATTTATTATTATATTTTTTCTTATAAAATTTAACCTGTCCTTCTTTATTTCTCATAATCCATAAAAACAATAATTCCTACAAAATCTATGGAGTAAAAACTTGTTATTTATTTTATATGCTTACTACAAAAAAGAATAGATAATTCAGATTACCTTTTCACGGAGCAAAAATATGAAGTTCAAAACAATATTTGTAAACAATAACAACTCCTATCAGCTTCGTTTCTTGCTCCCAAGTTTTGCTATTTTCAAAATTATTTTTTCTAGAAAAAAATCTAGTGAAATTTATAAGAAATACTTTTGCGCAAACTAAGTCAACTGCTTTCTCATTTTTTTCAGAAAATTAATTTGAAACATCCAAAAATTTTAAGGCAAGAAATGAAGTCGATAGGAGTTATAATGATTTAGAAAATAATTTTTGAATTTCGAAATTTTGTTCCCTGAAAAGGTAATTATATTCAGTATCAAATAACAAATATATTAACTGAAAAACTCACTGAGGTTACTAGGATAGTGCTGGTTTTAAGAAATAAACAATTGAGATTTTAAATTAGTTTTGAAAAACTTCGAAAACAGTTGAAACTTTATAAAAAAATGAATAATCTACTGCGCTTTGCAGTGATTGCAATTCAAATGTATCAAGTGACGATCGCAGCGCCACTGTTTGCTGTTCCCGCCGCAGGCACGAAATTTTACAATGGCGAGGCATACCCCTGGTTTATACTGATTTTTCATTGATTCTAAAATGTTTCGTGAGAATTACTCAATAACTTACCGATATTCAATACAGGTAGAAACATAGATTTTCAGTATAAGATTTTCGTGTATAAGATTCACGCGGATATGTCAATTCTATCACAAGTTACAATGGAATAAGGAGAACAAACAACAAAAAATTACCAGCACATAAGTCTTCTTTTTGTTGCGCGTATTCGACCAAAAAGAGGTTGCGATTATATCAGAAGGAGCTTCTCGAAATATGAAGCAAGATTCTCTCTTCACCTATTGGTTGGATTTGCACTCGCCGCTTGTACTTTAGAATCAAGATCAGAGCTGAAAACCACGGACTGGCGAAGTTTGCGCAATACGAGTACATACTCATTCATGTGACCGAAACCCGTGAAATTGAGCACAGATACGATTGAACCTTTTTAATCATACTAGATCGTCATGCGCGCGCTCGAAGCGCGCGCCTATATGAATTTTTCTTGTATGAATGTTGAAAGTTAATAACGAAGAATCTTCTAAAGGGGAATGTCATTACAAAATACATTATTTTCCTTCGAATGATTGTATTTTGTATATTTGAATAATATTGAACATATTACATTTTTAAAAATATAAGTAATTAGTAAATTCTAAATTTTTCGTCATATGTTGTACGGAAATGTAATATATATTTTCTGAAATTCAGATATCAATAATTTTAAGTAACGTTGGTGGGGGGGGGGGGGTCTAAAATATCACCAATTTCGGACAAAACACCTTATGTATGATTCGATTAGAAACGCTTTACATTCCGAACATTTGAAGTAAAAAATGTTGCGTTTTCAACAAAATAGATGACTATTTCACGAAATAGATGGCTACTTAAGAAAATAGTTGAATTTTCAGCCAAAAAAATTAATTTTCGACAAAAGAGTTATATCTCCATCCAAGAAAGATTTCTGGAGTCAGACATTTCAACCGAGCAGTTTTCTTTTCAACAGAAAAAGATCTGAAAATCACCGTTCCTCTGTTATTGATACAAATTTTGAAAAACTTCATACTTCAAAATTATTTAATTTTTACTTATTTATATATATACATCATATTATATTATTTCATGTCATGTTATATTATATTATATTATATCATATCATATTATATTATATCTAATCATGTGATTTCAGAGAAGTGTGGTTGCTAAGGGTTAAAAAATTGTAACTGTTGAAGACAAAAGTATTTGAATTTGAGTTAGAATTGCGATTATAATTAGAAGACAGGTTTAAATTTTATTATAAAAAATGTTGTGTAAAAGTGTTGAACAATCTACATGTATCAAATTGAATCCATTTCCACTTTGTAGTTAAACAATTTAAAATTTAACTAATTTAAAGTGCAAAAGTAAATTTTTTTTAACTTTTATCAATTTTATTGTTAAAAGACTTAGATTCAATTATAAAAATTTTAATCCACGTTATAATTTGCAATGCTTTAAATTGATTATTGAATCACTGAAACTTTCAAAATTTAAATCTAGATAATTTTAATCATTTTTTATCTATGAACATTAAAAGATTATCAATTAAAATTTTATTTTAAAAGTGAATAATTTTCAATTGATAAGTTATATTATTTTAATTATAATTGCTTCCAAATCAATACTTGTTCAATTGTTATTTATGCATGAAAAATGTTGTTTTCCAATATAGTTTTAAGTCATATTTTTAAAATTTTTAGATTGAAAATTGTTTTTGAGGAATATGAAAATAATATATTGTTTTAAGATCATTTAAAATTCATAAAAATGTTTTGAATTAAATTCCAAAATGTTTAAAAATCTACATTTTGTTTTAGACTTTTTAAAATATTTATACATTTTTGATTATTTTAGAAATGTTTTCATAACTTGTACATATTTAATAAAATCAAATATTTCATACAATTTTTTTACAATATTTTGAAATAGAAAAAAATTGCTTATACAGTACAAGTCCGATAAGTTGCCGTCCAATAAGTGTACACTCCCCTTAAAACGTCATCACACGCCCGGCACGCACACTAATTGGGGTTCTCCCACTACGTTTGCTATTTTGCTTATGATTTGCGCCCCATTCTTACGCATGCGCGCACCTAATATCGTGCTACTAGAGGGGGCATCCAATAAGTCCGAAATTCCTGGAAGTTTCCGCCCCTACAGCCCCGAAAAGTGAAACTTATCGGACTTCTATTGTAGAATCTTCGAGAGTATGTTTTGATAATTGTGTTAATTATCAATTTTCTTAGGAATCACAATAAACACTTTTCAGTATTATGAAATATTTCGTACTTCTTAAAAAGGTAATTTTTTAAAACTTCTCAATATATCTTAAAGTTATTTACAAATGAAATTGTTTTTAAATAAAAGGATTAAAATTGTAACGTTCAAATTGTAGATATTTTGATTTTGTAATTATTTTAATAGCAATTAAAATTCATGAAAATCAATTAAATTAAATTTCGAAATATTCAAAAACCTACATTTTGTTTTAGACTTCTTGAAATATTTATAAATTTTTTATTATTTTTGAAACTTTTTCATAACTTGTATATATTTAATAGAATCAATCAAATTTTTCATACAATTTTTTTACAATATTTTGAAATAGAAAAAAATTGCATATAGAATCTTCGAGAGTATGTTTTGATAATTGTGTTAACTATCAATTTTCTTAGGAATCACAATAAACACTTTCAGTATTATGAAATATTTTGTACTTTTGTTAAAACTTCTCAATATATCTTAAAGATATTTACAAATGAAATTGTTCTTAAAGAAGAGAATTAAAATTGTAACGTTCAAATTGTAGATATTTTGATTTTGTAATCATTTTAAGATCATGTAAAATTCATAAAAATGTTTTAAATTACATTTCAAAATGTTAAAAAATCTATTTTTTGGTTTAGACTTTTTGGAATATTTATAAATTTTTTATTATTTTATAAATTTTTTCATAACTTGTACATATTTAATAAAATCAATCAAATGTTTCATAAGTTTTTTTTACATTATTTTGAAATATAAAAAACTGCTTATAAAATCATTGAGAGTATGTTTTGATAATTGTGTCACTTATCAATTTTCTTAGGAATCACATTAAACACTTTTCAGGAGTCCCGTCTGGGCCGGCAACGTGATTAGACGTGATAGAGGTTCGCTCCGCAAAACCGTCTTATAAGCTCGCGTTTGCAGCTTTATTTTTCTGTGAAGTCGTGAAGTGTAATAGTGTTTACTGTGCGGTTTTCCATGCAAACAGTCGCAATATGGAAGAAAGCTTACAAAGAGTTATTTTTGAGTTGTCCAAGGACATTAAATCTTTAACGAGCTCTCACGATCAGCTGAGGAAGGACGTCAAGGAATTTTGTAAAGCTTCTACGGACGTTGCTGCAAAAATTGTATCCCTCTCCAGCAAGTTATCAATAATTGAAAAAGAAGTAGAACTCGTAGCACGCAACGACAGGTCAAAAAACATCATTATTTTCAACTTGAAGGATTGCGATTCTCATAACAATGATTTGTTCGATTGGTTTCATCGATTTTCCATAACGTCGGACTACAGATATCAGAGGTGGCCTTGGCTGATGTTTACAGACTCGGAAAAGTTAAGGGAAAGCGACCGGTATTAGTCAAGTTTATTACTTCACGATGGGTCAAAACCGTATTTACCAGGATTACACAATTTCGCAAACTGGAACTTGTCATCGTTAATGATCGTTCTAAAGAAGAGAGAGAAAAGAAGAGAGCTACTTAAACATGCCAGATCTTTGAAAGATGCGGGATTCCAGGTTGTGATTAAGAGTGCCACCCTTATCGTTAATTGTGAAGAACTTCGGAATGAGAACGTGGAAGCCTTCCTTCGGAATTCAAAAAAAGATTCTACAAATTCCGCCCTGCAGGAGTCCAGTATCCCAGATGAGGATGAAAGTGACGCTTCTGAGTTCAATATAGTCCGGCCTGCTAAGGCCTCCAGGAGAGGACGACCGCCTAAACAAGACATGATAGATGCCACGCGGAATAAACGCATGGACCAATTTTTATTGAATGATGCTGCTACCCCGACGACTGCTAAAAATTTCCCGTGATCGCCGCATCCCGAAGGCATAGCTCGTTGGTGGTTCCTCTGAGATCATACAAAATGATCACCAGCCTACTATTTCCATACGTCGTTTTTATGCACCTCTTTCAGATGTCTACACACTTACCAAAATTATCTTTTGGAATGTTCACGGTTTTTCAAATCTGGAGGACATTACGAGCTCTTTCAACAAATTTGACATGCTGTGTATTTATGACACCTGGATGGATTCCTCAAGAACCGCTTTTAAAGCATTCTCCAGGGACTTACTCGTCTTTGACTCTCCGGCAGTGAAAGATGCTATCAATGGAAGAGCCAAGGGTGGCATAATGATTGCGTTAAATAAGAATCGCTTTTCAGCACAACTATTCGCTCCCGACACAGATATTGATTATTTTTTAAATAATTTTAATGTTATTCTCAGCTCAATACGCATGTCTTTTGCATACATGCCAATTTTTTTCGGTGGCGATTTCAATTGTAGGATTTCGAACCTCAATATTCTAGACAAGCAAATTTTCGTTAACAATGTTTCATTTATGGGTAATAGATCATCTGTAGACAATTTTATTAATAACAAGGGAAAACTGTTAACTAGCTTTATGGAGAGTAACGAGTTGTTTGTGTGCAATGGGAGGGCAAGCGGCGATTTTCCGGCACAGTTTACATTTCAGGGCGCTATGGGAAGGAGCGTGAATGATCTGCTATGGTGTTCGATAAACACTTTGCCCTTTCTGCAAGACTTTAAAATACTTAAGATAAAAACTTTGTCTGATCATTTCCCGATTGCTGCCTTTGTGAACTGTGCAGGCCAAAGTCCTTCGCAGAGCCATGCTATTCTCCCCGAGTCGGAT
>CAKNXH010056757.1:3575-19626 GCA_932178445.1 Andricus quercusramuli
TCTATAATCTTATGAAATTCTTTGAAATCTCATGCAATTCCTTAAAATCTTTTAAAATACACTATATTCTTTAAAATACTTTTGATTTATTTATTATTTATTATTATTAATTATTTATTATTTATTAGTCATTATTCATTATTTATTATTTATTATTTATTACTTATTTTTTGTTATTTATTATTTATTATTTATTATTTATTATTTATTACCATAAAATCCGTAGAAAATTCATTTACTTACTTAAAAATAAGTAACCTCAAGAATGAATAGTTATTTACCATTTTTATCTTGTATCAAAAATTATTTTTTGCCTTCAATTATAATTTCGTTTCAATTGTTTCTTGACTAAAAATCGCTTTTACTTGAAAGTTTATTTATTTTGTTGAGAATTCATTTTTTTTAAGTTAAATTCAACGGGTTTTCATTAAAAATAATTTTTTTTAAATTGAAATGGCAACTATCACATATTTCGTTGAAAACTAACCTCCTTGTCTGAAAATTAAACTATTCGGTTGAAAATGCTTTTTTTTGTTCAAATTTTAATTTGAAAAATCTGAAATCTTAGAAAATATTTCGAAATTTTTTTAAGAATCTTAGAAAACTTATATTTATATTTATTTGTGCAATTTTATTGTAATTGTAAAATAATTTTTACATTTATTTGAAAAATTAAAAATGTCAATACTTTTCATAAATATTCCTAATTTTTATTTAAATATATGATACTCATTGATTTTTATTTTAAATATTCTGGTAAATAGTTGATCATTATAAATAAATGTATACAGTAACAGTTTTTATTAAAAAATTTACGATGGTTTTTGTACCATATTTGACCCTAGAGCAGAATCAAGGCAAAACATCCTAAAAATATGTTAATTAGTTATTAAAATACTACAAAGAATTACCTTCAAAATTATTCCGTCTTTTTAAAATCATGGGAAACTTCTTTATAAAATAAATTTCGTTGAATATATTTTACATTTATTTACTATTAATTTCCATTAAAAATTATTTTAAAATTACAATAAAATTGTACAAATAAATATAAGTTTTCTAAGATTCTTAAACAAAATTTCGAAATATTTTCTAAGATTTCAGATTTTTCAAATTAAAATTTGAACAAAAAAAAGCATTTTCAACCGAATAGTTTAATTTTCAGACAAGGAGGTTAGTTTTCAACGAAAAATGTGATAGTTGCCATTTCAATTAAAAAAAATTATTTTTAATGAAAACCCGTTGAATTTAACTTAAAAAAAAATGAATTCTCAACAAAATAAATAAACTTTCAAGTAAAAACGATTTTTAGTCAAGAAACAATTGAAACGAAATTATAATTGAAGGCAAAAAATAATTTTTTATACAAGATAAAAATGTTAAATAACTATTCATTCTTAAAAGGTTACTTATTTTTAAGTAAGTAAATGAATTTTCTACGGATTTTATGGTAATAAATAATAAATAATAAATAATAAATAACAAAAAATAAATAATAGATAATAAATGATAAATAATAGATAGTAAATAATAAATAATAAATGATAAATAATAAATAATAAATAACAAATAACAAATAATAAGTAATGAATAATAAATATGAATAATAGAAAAATGAATTCTCAACAAAATAAATAAACTTTCAAGTAAAAACGACTTTTAGTCAAGAAACAATTGAAACGAAATTATAATTTAAGGCAAAAAATTATTCTTGATACAAGATAAAAATGTTAAATAACTATTCATTTTTGAGGTTACTTATTTTTAAGTAAGTAAATGAGTTCTCTACGGATTTTATGGTAATAAATAATAAATAATGAATAATGAATAATAAATAATAAATAAATCAAAAGTATTTTAAAGAATATAGTGTATTTTAAAAGATTTTAAGGAATTGCATGAGATTTCAAAGAATTTCATAAGATTATGGAACATTCCAATATATTTTCAAAGATAATTTTCAAAGAAAATTTTTTAAGATTTTATAATATTTCTGCATGTCAATCAAAATTCCAACAAAAATATAAGTTTTAACTAAACAGTTGAATTTTCAAAAAAAAAAAAAAAAAAAAAAAAATGAATTTCCAACCAAAAAAGCTCAATTTATTTACGAAAAAAATGTAATAATGACTATTTCGATGAGAAAAAATTCTAATTTTTGATTAAAACAGTTGAGAAAAAAAAATAATTTGAACCAAATTATAATTTAAGGCAAAAATAATTTTTAATACAAATACAAAATTTCAAATAAGTATTTATTAAAAAAAAAAAAAATTTGCTCATTTTAAGGTTATATAAATATAATTTTTATATAGGATTCTTGACAAAAATTCCGAAATATTTTCTAACATTTCAAATATTTCAAATTAAAACTTGAACCAAATAGTTTTATTTTCAAGCAAAAAAGGGTAATTCTCAACGAAAAATGTGATAATTGCTATGTCAAAAACAAATTATTTCAAATAATAAACGGTTGAATTTAACTTGAAAAAATTAATTTTAAAGAAAACGAATAAACTTTCAAGTAAAAACGATTTTTAGTCAAGAAAAAAAGAATATTACAACCAAATTATAATTAGACGCAAAAGACAATTTGTAATGCAAAATAATAATTTCGAACAACTATTCATTCTTTAAGTTATTTATATTTAAGGTTATAGGTATAGATATAATTTTCCTGAGAGCCTTAAAAAAATTTTCGAAGGTCTTAGAATATTTCTGAATATAAAGCAATATTCCAACAAAAAATATTAGCTATTTAGCTATTTCAATGGGAAAATTCGAATTTTTAATTAAAAACAGTTGAAATAAACTTTCAAATAATGAAATTTCAACCAAATAAATGAATTTTCAAGTGACTAAATTTTTTAATGAAGAAGAAAGAAAAATTTCAACAAAATTATAGTTTAAGGCGAAAAATATTGTTGTACACAAACTAAAAAATTTCGAATAACTGTTCATTACTTAACTGTTTTTTTGCTTGTTTTAATTTCTATACATATAATTTTCATATAGGATTCTTGGCAAAATTTCACAAAATTTTTAAATATTTCGGATATGTGAAATAAAAATGTCAACAAAAAATATTTTTATCAACCAAACACTAACTGAGATATTTTTCTAATTTCATTCCTGAAATATGTTCCCTTAGGTCAAATATGGTACAAAAATATCATAAAATTAAAAAAATTACCAACTATTTACAAGAATTTTTTCATAAAAATCACTGTGTATCATATTCAAATAAAATTTGGGAATACTTATAAAACGTATCAATATTTTTCATGTTCAAAATTAATTTATACAGAGTACAGTTTTTATTAGAAATTTCACGACGGTTTTGTGTACCATGTTTGACCCTATCAGGGCAGCATCAAAGAAAAATATTCAGAATTCTCTTGAAATCCCCAAAATTGTGATTATAGCCTAAAATAACACGAAAAGAAAGGTAATTATCAGAGGTGAGTATACATTAAAAAAGTTGATCAATGTAATAAATTGAAAATTTTATAAAATTAAAAATTTTATAATTAATTTAATTCTAATTTAATTGATTGAATTAATTAATTATTTCAATTTTTATTTATTATTTTTAATTAATTTAATTTTACAATTTAAAATTTTATAAATTTTATTTTCATTAATTCGACACATTAAATTGAAAATAATAATGATTTATTACCATAATCTTAAAATCCCTTATACTTTCCTGAAAGACATAATACAAAATATTTCGAGACTTCATTACATGTATTTGAAGTCTTTCCTTCAGGTGTCATTCTGGAAATCAAAAATCAACCCAAACCTCCTAATTGCCCACGAAACTGAATCGCCGCGTCCGACTCGGACCTCGGACGAGCTCGGCTCGGCCCGAGCCACGCTGCCATGGGTTCGTGCTCGTGCGTCTTCGGCTTTACACGAGGATGGCCGACGCAACGCTTAACAGAGCCTTCTCACCGACACACTACGTTTGCATGTATTTTTCCCAAATGGGAACGTGGTGGGGGCCGAAAAATCCCACGTTCTGGAGCCTCTGGTACATACGCCGGGTGTCGAACTTCTGATGTAACTTCCTATTATATTGGTGTACACGGAAAAAAAAAGTTCATTAAACTTTCTTGAAGTATTACAAGAGTCGGGGATGAGAGCGAACCTTGAACAAATTTTCTATATTCTGTATAACTTTCAGGATTTAATATAGAACTAACCTAGAATAACTCTACAAGAATTCTGTAAACTTTATATTGAACTCCGATTTGAAAAAGTTTAATAAAATATATAGAGAAATTCATGAAAGAATGCTGAAAACTTTCGTAGAAATCACAATTGAGGTATAGAAAGTTTGTAATCACATAATTATAAGGTTTAAATACCTCAATTCAGTCAAATGTATAGAAAAATTCTTCAAAGAATGTTGAAAAATCTCATGGAAATTCGATTCGAAGTATTGAGTGTTTGTGAACTACTTCAATCGAAGATCTATAGACTTCAGTTCTTTAAAATGTAGCTGCGCAGTCGCTACTGTGCGCAGGCAGCGACTTTTTCGCATGGCTCCCGCGTGAAAAAAAAGAATTCAAGTCTTAGAGAACATTAGCATGCGTTGAAAATTAAAATATTAAGTTTGCCAATAACCGACACATCTCTCAATGGTAAATCCACTACCCGGGTGCACCGGAACGTGCACCAGGTCGTTCAAGACGTCATCTACGAGAACTTTTTTAGAATCTACATTGTATCAATAGCCAAAATAACTACCAATGGTGAGTCGACGATCAGGATGCGCCGGAACGTGCACCAGGTCGTTTGGCACGTATTCTAAGAGAACTGCTTAAAAATTCAAATTGTGTCAACATCAAAAATAATTAAGTGTTGAGTCGACGATCCGGGTGCACCGAGTCGCGCACCAGGTAGTTTAGCACGTATTCTACGAGAACTTTTTAGAAATTTGAATTGTTTCAACCACCAAATTAACTACCGTCGACTCACCATTGGTAGTTATATTTTGGTAGATAAACCTCAAGATTTCTAAAGAAATCATCAAGTCAAGCTTCCTTCGATCGTTTTTTTATATTAAGAAAATATGAGAGAAAATAAAGTTTTCATATTTTTGTTTCGGTCTTACGATCCATTTAGAAAGAATTGAAAAACTAAATCGAGTCAGAATTCCTTTTTATTGACGTTTTGGCCCCATCTGTGGGCCTTCATCGATACAAACATCTTAAAGAATAATCGGAGTCAATCATAAATATACGTCGAAGCGAATGACAACATTTTAAAATTTTGTGAAGTCAGATATCATTCTGAAGTTTTGAAAATCATTATGCAGTTTGTAAAAAAAGTATTGGGAAACTATAAAGTCCAAGGAACTTTCCCAATATGTTAAAAAAGGTTCATATTTTGTAATTAAAATACTGTGAAACAGCTAACAAACTGATGTTTTTTTACAAACTTCATAGTGATTTTTAAAACTTCAGAATGATCTGACTTTACAAAATTTTAAAATGTTGTCATTCGCTTCGACGTATATTTATGATTGAGTTAGATTATTCTCTAAGATGTTTCTTTCTGATGAAGGCCCACAGATGAGGCCGAAACGTCATTAAAAAGAAATTTTGACTCGATTTCTTTTTTAAATTTGTTCAAAATGTATCGTAAGACCGAAATAAAAATACGAAAACTTTGTTTTCTCTCATATTTTCTTAATGGTAGTTAGTTTGGCTATTGACACAATTTAGATTCTAAAAAAGTTCTCGTAGATGACGTCTTGAACGACCTGGTGCACGTTCCGGTGCACCTGGGTAGTGGACTTGCCATTTAGAGATGTGTCGGTTATTGGAAAACTTAAGATTTTAATTTTCAACGTTAAAAATTGAAATAGATTCAACTTTTCCCATGTCATATCTTATTTAATCGATTAAAAAAAAATAGAATTGGGAATTCAACTTTTAAAATTATTTGCAATGCAAGCCTTTAATTTCATATAACTTATATAAACTTATTATATATAGCTATATAACATCTTATTAATCTTGAACCTACTAGAATTCATAACCAAAAAAGAATTTGCGATTAAAAATTTGTTCGAAATTTAAAGTTTCCAATATTTAAAAAATGTTAAAGATCCCGAAATTTGTAATTACCTAAATTTTCGAAATATTATATTCTTGAAATACTGACATTATAAATATAAAACTCCAGAAATTTCAAATTTCCGAAATCATTAACCGAGAATTTTCAAATCACAAAAATTTGTCAAACAGCCCTTCACAGCTGCAGCTTATATTTTAGATTTTTTTTTATACTACAAGTTATGTTAGCTGCGAGGTTTTCTCAGGAGCTCCGAATGCGTAGGTAGGGGGTTCGAGCCCACAGCGAATAATAATTTTAATAGCGTGCGATTATTTGTGTAGTGATTGTTCGTGTAATAGTAAATAATTATGTACTTAAATATGTGAACAAATATTAAAGCATAATGATAATAATAATGATAATAAAAAAGATTTTTTTTTAGGCTAAAAATCGGCCATGATTTTATAGAACTATTCTCTATAGTTTCGAGACTTCTCCGATGTAGACTGTATATTAGCTGGACTTTTAGATTTTCTAGAACTATTCTACGTTTTTCGCATTTTAGAGAACTCTGTATTAAATTTTGTAGAATAGTTCGATGCAATGTAAAACCAAGAAGATTTTAACTTTTAATAAACTACCCGTCGTATCCTCTACTATAGGACTAGTTCTATAAAATTTAATGAAATTTTTTTTCCGTGTAACTTTGTGCCGTCGCCTTAACACCTCGGCCGTCTAAAAGTTAAATTTTTTTCCATTTTGGTCAGATATGAATTTCAATTCAGTACATCCTAATATTTATTTCAATAAAGCATGAACAATTTTTAAACAATAAAAGAGCTTGATATGTGAATAAATCATTGAAAAAAAATAAATTTTGTATGATTTTACTTGCGATAAGGCTACGAGATAATGATTGTTTATTATTTCAAATGATAATTAATACGTGAGGCGTCATTATCATTCACGCAACCAATAAATAATTAAAATAAATTAAATAAATCATTTATAATAATATTTGATTTTCTGGAATATCATAGCATTATACATATTATGATTATTATGAATTAAATTTAAATTTATTATAACTTTACTATATAATTCAGTTAAAAAAGAATGTTTTCAAACATTCTTGAAAAAAAATCGTTCTTAAGAATACAGTTCTCGTATTAAGATTTCTTTCACCTTCAACAATTATTGTTTACTATCCAAAATATGTAGTAGTGTATAATTAATTATTGCTTGAGCATTTGTGCATTGTAATTTCCTAAATCTTATATTCAAAAATTATTATTTTCTGAATTCACTTCTGTAATTTTTTTTCAAGTCCAAAACGTGATTCTGTCTAGAAACTAGCTACAATCTGGACAATTTTTATATATTCAATTTCGTAACGAACTCCCAGGTAGCGCCAAGACTGGGACTAGACAGCAGAAAGGTATGAATCAAACACGTAGTAAAACTAGACAGCGCCAGTGTAGCGCCAGGCTAGTATTGCGTGAATAGACATGCTTGAGAAAAACTGTACTGGCCTTAGCATGATTCAAGACTGCCACGGAATTTTTCCACACGGGAAATGTTGTAAGCATTTTTAAACTCCATTTAAGTTTCTTGGCCAAATGCATTCTTTGTGGTGGGTCCGATTTACATTTTAAAGGCGATTCAAAGTAAAAGTATTGATCATATTTAAATAATAAAAATGAATTGAATAAAATTGAGACAATTTATGCTAGCAGAAACGCGTGTGCAAAATGTGATGCAGCGATGCGCAAACACTTAGGGCCATTTTGCAAGACGGCGGACAAATTGACTAATGAAGATTTCGAAAAGTTAGTATAGTCAAAATTAGCTGGGAAACGTTTCTTACCTTCAAGGAAACCCTCAAGAACACATCCCTGAAGCGGCCGAGCTGAATTTTTAAATTTACTATTTTTTTCTCAATTTAGAAGTCCAAAAACCGGATGGGAAGGATCATTCCTGTCACCCCTTTTTTTAAATGATGGAAAAGTCTAAAAATTATGAATTGTGGTATTTACCTAAATCTGATGTTACTTGTCTCAATGGCGAGTAAAAATATTTATCTTAATTGCATTATTCTGTAATTTTTCACGAATTGGTTGAAAAGTGCGATGTTAGCTCACATTTTTTAAAATTTAGAGTGCAATTTGGGAAATAAGAATTACAACCACTGGCAAAACATACAAGAGCATTTATTTATGAACAATAGTGATAGGTAATTTATTTTGAATTTTCATTTGAAGAATACTTGAGAAGGTTTTCAAATAGTGTGACAGGAATGACGGCTGCGTGACAGGAATGACGGGTGTCTGACAAGAATGATGGTGACTGAACTCATGAGGGAGCACATGGTTATTTTTTTTGTAGCGCTCTTTTCGCGATTCAATAGAGCAGGGGTCATCAGCGAGGGGAAATTTCTCGAGTCCAGCTCCGTTAACACGTGTGTACCGCTCGCTGCGGCTCTCCCACCAAGAGTTTACACTCTACTCTAAAGGTTCGGGGTGGTGGTAAATTCTATTGTATGACGTCAGAATTTGCCACCACCCCGAACCCTTAGAGTAGAGTGGAGACTCTTGGTGGGAGAGCCGCAGCGAGCGGTCCACACGTGTTAACGGAGCTGGAATCGAGAAATTTCCCCTCGCTGATGACCCTTGCAATAGAGATAACCAATAGCTCAAAGTTACTTTCTCCTGTTTTTCAATTCAAAAATAAAAAAGTTATGCAACTCTTTATGTATCGAAATCAGATTTTTTGGGACACGCTGTTCCTTTGACAAAGGTTTTCTCGGAGACGGATGCTTCTTTCAGGATGTTAGTTTCACGGATCGATAAAGCCTAACAGTATCTCGAACCTTTTTCGCATTTCTTCGTTTAAAATTAATTGCGTGAATGTTCTACAGTTTCTCCTATAAAATTCGGGTTTTGGCACTTGAGCCCCACACTGGACCTTTTTTGAAATTCTGTCTCAAAATCGTAGAACTTTAGATCGGAATGACCTAGAGGAAAATCTGTGTTGAAGATGGAATTTTCGGCAAAAAAATCGTTTATTGAATACCAAAAACGCTTAGATTCTACATTTTATGTGCTATACATGTTTTTATATAGATTTTTGCATGCCCAATCCGAATCTGACATGTAAATCGTTGTAAGACAAAATCCAGAATGGCGGATCCAATATGGCGGACCAAAATTGTAAAAGGAAACCGATTTGACTAAAATTTTCTACAAGAGGGTTTTTCGGGTCGCTGATTTTAAATCCGAGGTCAAAATTAAAAAATCAAAATGGCAGATTCAATATAGCGGACCAAAATTGTAAAAGGAACCGATCGTCTAAAATTTGCTACAAAGGGGTTTTTCGGGTCGCTGACTTCAAATCCGGGGTCAAAATTGAAAAATTCGAAATGGCGGCTTATAGATCAAAATTCATTCGACTTAAAATATCCTATTGGAGGGTTTGTAGGTCGCTAATTTGAAATCCAAAGTCAAAATTCCATAATTCGAAAAAGCGGTCAAATCTGTTTTTTCGCACAATTTTTATCCATAATTTTGAATTTTTCAATATTGACCCCGGATTTAAAATCAGCGACCCGAAAAACCCCCTTGTAGCAAATTTTAGTCAAATGGGTTTCCTTTTACAATTTTGGTCCACCATATTGGATCCTCCATTTTCAATTTTTCAAATTTTGACCTCGGATTTGAAATCAGCGACCCGAAAGACCCCCTGGTAGCTAATTTCAGTCACATCGATTTCCTTTTACAATTTTGGTCCGTCATATTGGATGCGCCATTTAGAATTTTTCAATTTTGACCCCCGATTTGAAATTAGCGACCTGAAAACCCCCCTTGTAGCCAATTTTAGTTACATCGGTTTCTTTTTACAATTTTCGTCCGCCATATTGGATCCGCCATCTTGAATTTCGGAATTTTGACCTTGGATTTGTAATCAGCGACCTGAAAAACCACCTTGTAGCAAATTTCAGTGAAATCGGGTTCGTTTTACAATTTGAGTCTGCCATATTGGATCCGCCATTTTGGATTTTGTCTTACAACGATTTACATGTCAGATTCGGATTGGGCATGCAAACATTTATAGCATATAAAATGTAAAACCTAAGCGTTTTTGGTATTCAATAAACGATTTCTTTTGCCAAAAATTCCATCTCCAACACAGATTTTCAAGGTCACCATTTTTTTGTTTGACTTTCTCTATAATTTTTCTATATTCGGAACGGTTTTTTCTGTAATTAAAAAAAATATATATCCCTCTAGGTCATTCCGATCCAAAGTTCTACGCATTAGGTTACTGTTGAACTGAATGAAAGTTAAGTTATGGTTTGCATGGATGGAGTTTATTAAAAAATATCGTTTGTTGATCTTTTGATATGCAACTGTTCATGCTATCATATATGTTAACTTTTGTGCCATCCTAATACGTACATATCTAGTGACCTATTGGACGTTTCTTACCCAAAAATTTTTGTAAACATTATAGTCAAGTGCAACAGTTATAAAGTTTAAAAATCTAATTTTTTTATAAATTAAAAGTTTGTCTTTCGAAAATTAAAAATGATTTCCATATTTTTATTAGTTTAAAAAAAAATAATAATGAAGAAACTCGTGCGTTTGGAATTTCGATTTATTATTTTGTTTTATGGAGAGTGGTTAGATGTACAAAAAAAGTTGTACAACTCTACTGAAAAACTGATGCTGCAAATATTTCAAAACAGGAACTCTGTAACATTAACAGATTTTTTTCTCTTTGATTTACGACCATTGTACTTGGCTATAATGATTCATACTCGAAAATTAAACTTCTATATATGGTTTAATTTCGATTAAGAAATGTGCTTTTTTCGATCCGCACTATTACACGTTACTTCAAATCACATTTAAAAATGTGTGACTTAAGAGCCTTGTATATGCAGGGTCTCACTTACACTTTAAATGAGATTTAAGGTTAAACATTGAACCTTATTTTATTTCAAATATTAAAATTGGGAAAATTAAGTTGAAGAAAACAAATCAAACTTCACAAAATTTATATAGTATTAATTCATACTATAAATACTGATAAATACAGATAAGAATCAATTTTATATTTCTAAAGATTGCAAAAATTAAAATAACTGTATAGAATTTTTGACATTATAAGTCATGCATGAAGTTATGTGGCTTAAAATCCCTGCCTTATGTTTTGTGCACTTTCAGTCTTTCAATATAATTTTTTTCCTGGAAAATGCTCTATTTTATTTTCTTTGATCATTTTTACAACCCATTTTCTTAACTGACTTTCATCATAACGTATATTTTCAGGTTTTTCCTCAAAACATATAGAAGTAGCAAATGCAATAGCATATAAGCCACAATCTATACCATTAGGTTGCTGTTGAACTAAATGAAATTCAAGGTTTGGTTTCCATGGATAGAGTTTATTCAAAAATAACGTTTGTTGATCGTTTAATATACCACTGTTCATGCTATCGTATATGTTAACTTCTGTTCCATCATAATACGTACATATCCAGTGACCTACTAGGTGTGTCTTACCATCTGTGGGACCACTATATAAAATTTGCACATTTTTTTTGCCTTTTGGAATTTCTTTTATTCGGTGAGGAAATTGCAAAAACATAGTATCTTGGTGCTGATAATGACTGAATTGGGAATTAATCAAGTCTCCAAATATATTAATATGTCGAGATGCTAAGTACACTCCAGGAGTCTCAATAACTTCTATATTTAGTTCACTATCTGGAATGTTTAAAAGATAACTTAAGTCTTCCTTACTATCTGGAATAATAATGATTTTCGATTGATTGTTTGTTATTTCTTTGTCATAAGATTCTTGCGAAACGCATATGGATTGAAATTCTTGAGATAATTGTTCAGTTACATCACACAGATCTGTACTTTCATTGATGCTTAAATCATCAAATGAATGCAAAAGTGTATTATCGTCAATAATGTTTGTATTTTTATTAACCGAATTCGAAGGGTTTTCACTACCTGTGTTAAAGGAATCGGAATGTATTTTAATAAATATTGGTTCATTATCAGAGAAATAGGTTTCATATGTTCTGCAAGAATACTTTTCGATGTTTGAAAAAATTACATCAATTTTAGTATTAAAATCTGTTATGACGGTACCTTTGGGTAACAGTGATGTTAATTTATTATGATACATTAATTTTGTAAAACCGGATGATCGTGTATCATCATTTAGATCAATGTTGAAATCACCCATAACAAGAATCTGAGAATTATATTTTGGAACAAAGTGTATAGCAGTAGTTGAATTTTCAGTGAAATTTTGATAACTGACTTTTGGAGACTTGTAACCACTAATTATGACAATATCTTTTAGTTTCAAGTATATCAAATCAACCTGCCCTGTAATGAATTGTACAATAATCTTTAATACTTCAACTTCTAACCCATCCTTTGCAAAAACTATAATTCCTCTTAACTGGAAACTGTCGGAAGTGCTTGATCGAAATATTTCTTTAAAAGAGGGTATTTTCATATTATCGCTTTCCAGTAATCGCGTTTCAGCGAATATTAAAATGTCTCCTCTCTGATACCACTGGTCATTGATAACTTTACTTGCATGCTTTTTCAATGATCTAACGTTTAGGAAAATTACTGTTTTACCTTCAATTTTCATCAAATTATCAAATGATAGAGTCAATTTTCTTTCTTTCTTTAAGGGCATGCTCTCCGGTGATCACGTGACCAAAACAGTCCTTGGTTATGAAACTTTTTTTGGTGTTCACCATGTCCAAACGCAATGATGTATTGCTCTCAAAATTTGGAATATAGAAAATGAGACAATAAATTGCGTTTGTATATTTAGCTTCAGTCATAATTTTGAAAAAAACTTTCCATGTAAAAAATAAATGTGGAAAATTTCATAACCGAGTTTGGTTATGTGATCTCTACTTTACCGACGTTGAAATGCTCCAACAATAATGACAGGTTAGGTGTGTGCAGATACATATTTTTTGATTTGCAGCGAATGTGCACGATAACGTTGCAACGAATGTGCAACGAATGTGAATGGTAATAATTTTGAAAAAAAATTCCATGTAAAAAATAAATGTGTAAAAATATTTTCATTTTTTTTGGTGCTCACTACGTCCACAAGGATTGAGATATCGTGTTTAGAATTTGAAAGATTGAATAAAAAGCACTAGAGAACGTTTGTACACATCAATATGTTTATAATTTCAAGGAAATTTCATTTATAAATTGATAGAATACCATTCGAGTTGCAGCACGTGCAGGTAATTTTTGGTTTGATGCATTTCAGATTTTCTGATTCACGTATGTTGATAACTGACACAAATTTTGGATTAAGTCGTCTGAACATTCAAAAAAATAATATAAACAATAACACTTGCACATTCATTGCAAATAAAAAAATAAGTATCTGCACACACGTAACCTGTCATTATTTTTGGAACATTTCAACGTCGGTAAAGTAGAGATCACATAACCAAGCTCGGTTATGAAATTATCCACATTTATTTTTTACATGGAAAATTTTTTTCAAAATTATTACTGAAACTAAATATACAAACGCAATTTATTGACTCATTATCTTTATTCCAAATTTTGAGAGCAATACATCATTGCGTTTGGACATGGTGAACACCAAAAAAAGTTTCATAACCAAAAGGACTGTTTTGGTCACGTGATCACCGGAGAGCATGCCCTTAAGTGATCCATTTCGATGCTAATAACATCTTTAACTGTTCTTGCTCTTGGAGGTTCAAAATGACCAATTATATAAAGCCCTTGTAATTCTCGAGTACGGCTAAGTACAACGTATAACATTGACTTTGTTATCCTTTTATACTTCTCTAAATCTAAACATACACTGTCATACGTTTGACCTTGACTTTTATGAATGGTTATAGCTTCTGCTGCAACAATTGGAAATTGTGTTCTAAAAACATTATAACCTAATTTATTTGATATATTTAATTTAATTATCTGTTTCGAAATAGGAGTAAGATTTGCATCGATGCATTCTTTTAACATGTATTCTTTACATTTATTTCGAGTGTTTCTGCCAACTTCATCAAAGCTAAATTCTATCCATATTTTTGATATTTCATTGGAATCTTTCTTATCAAATGTAATTTTTCTCAAAACACCGCGAGCACCATTTACTAATCCATCTTGGACATCAATGTTATTCGTCAGCATATATTAAATATCAATTTTAAATAATACTTCGTATGACGAACCTGCAGAATCTAATGTTTTTTTAAAAGTTTTAATGATTCTAATCTTTTACTTTTTTCTTTCTCTGATATTTTTGCTGCAATGTAACCATGAGCTCGTGATACAAATTTTTCTCCCTCAAAATTTTTAATTTCATTTCTATTATACGAATCAACTAGAAAGTTTGTACCGTAAAGTCTAATAGCGTTATCTGGCACTTGAATCTCACTTACAGAACGTTCTCTAATTAACTTCCTTTTTCATACCCTCATTTGCTAAATTATTCAAGGCGACAATCAATTTCTCTTCACTCTTTTGTCTCATTACTTCAGTTAAGTCATAAACTTCGAACATATTCCATCTATTGTACGCTAACGCACTTAGAGAATTTACTTTTGGATTTTCAAATACGGGTGCATCCCTAACCGGTGGCAGTTGATGGAGATCACCTGCAACTATTACGGATACTCCATCAAATGGTTTATTAATGCCCATTATATCTCGGAGCCTTATATCTACGCGTTCTAACATTTTTGCACCAACCATTGATACTTCATCAATGATAAGTACCTTCAAGTGAAATAGTTCTGCTCGTATTGTATTTGCAACTTTTGCACTTAAATTTGGCATTTGAAGAAAGTTTTGTGAGACTGGCAATTTAAATGCTGTATGCAGTGTTACTCCACCTATTAAAAACGCTGCTTTGACAGATGGTGCACACAGCAACACATGCATCTCATCTTCCTTTTTTCCTGGCATATTTGATAAATAATGGCTCACTATTTGATAAACAGCATGAATTACTGTACTTTTACCAACACCAGCTGAACCGCTCAAGTAAATGTAAAATGGCGTTCGATTTATTTTTACACAGTGCAATATGTGCATTACTATCTCACGCTGCTTAATATTCAATTCTTCCATTACTTTATATACATCTTCTCCTGGCAATTTTGTTGGAGCGGTATATCTATTACAAGTTTCATCTGAGCTTGCATCTTTCTCAGC
This sequence comes from Andricus quercusramuli, assembly GCA_932178445.1. NCBI lineage: Eukaryota > Metazoa > Arthropoda > Insecta > Hymenoptera > Cynipidae > Andricus > Andricus quercusramuli. Next base: position 18,899 of record CAKNXH010056757.1, read on the forward strand.
TTGGTCAAAAATATCTATTTCCTGCTCTTTACTTAATTTGTTCATATTAAACATTTGTATTTCGTCTTCTTCTATATCTTCATTTTCGGTGTAAACATGTTCTAAAGCTTTGTCTAATATTTCATCATCAATAGTGCAATATTTGCTTCTATTTTCTTTAATTGTATTCACATTTTCTAAGTAAAGAAACTCGCAATCTACTTCATCAATGTCACTTTTTTCCCAACGCCACGGCAAAAATAACATTATCTGTTCTCTATAATAATTATAAGGATCCTGTACTCGATTAAATCTACAATAACGAATTATCATTGGTCTATCTCGCTTCTTTTCTTCGTCGCTATCATTTTCATTATTATCGCTTTCATCTGACATATTTTCATTACGTTTTTTCTTTGACTTAGAGAAAGCTACGAAATCTGCTAAGCAAACGTTTTCTTTAGAAGCGGGACGCTTTTCATATTTAGTTATAAAATCTTCCTTGAAAACGTCCTCAAAATCAGCATCTAATAATTTCAATTCTTTTTCAGACTTTAACATACGAGCCCTCTCTTTTTTCGGACCAGTATTTATAAAAACGACTTTCCTACTACCTTTAGCTACAATTAAGGGAATAACATGGTAAGCAGCCTCTTGTGCAGACATGAGGTTACCATTCAAAAAAGCATTACAATATTTCCTCAATCTTTCCTTAATGCTACCGTTACCACTGTAACTTCAACTGTTTG
>CAKNXH010056758.1:1177-76197 GCA_932178445.1 Andricus quercusramuli
CATTACACTGCATTACACTGCATTACACTGCATTACACTGCATTACACTACATTACACTACATTACACTAAATTACACTACATTACACTACATTACATTGCATAACATTACACTGTATTACATTGCATTGCATTGCATTACATTACACAACATTACACAACATTACATTACATTAGATTACACTACATTACACAACATTACACTACATTATACTACATTACATTACATTACATTACATGGCATTGCATTGCATTGCATTGCATTGCATTGCATTGCATTGCATTGCATTGCATTGCATTGCATTGCATTGCATTGCATTGCATTGTAACGCGTGCTAACATGCAGAAAGTTTTTCAGAGTCAGTAGGCTGGTCAACTGCTTTCGGATTACTTGCTATGTGAGTCATTTCGAGTGTAACATTCTTTTTCTGTAATTTGTGGTTTTTTTTAAGTATTTGTCGGTAAACATCCTTTGTGTGTTCTTTTTTTCGAATTTTTAGGGATCTTTTTGATGTGTAAACATCTTAAACCTCGATATGGGGAGTCGCGCTGGATTCGAATGAAACCACGATTGAAATAGCTATTTGTGATACAAGTGCGCAAAATAGGCGATTGCCAACGAGTGAACATTTGTCAGCATGAGCCGGAGGCTCGAAGCACGAGTCGGAGGTTAGCGCACGAGCGAAGCGAGTGCGAAAACGAGGACGAGTGCGAAGAGCTGAAGGCGAATGCTGAAATTACACGAGTCAGCAATTGCCTGTGCGCACGTGTATCACACGCTATTTTTTGTAACAACCTTCCGAGAAAGTTGTTATGAGGTGGTAACGAAAAATACTAATTTTATATTGTTGAAAAAAAAATGTTGTGAAAAAAAATTTTGTGAAAAAAAATTTTTGAAAAAAAAATGTTCTGAAAAAAAATGTTGGAAAAAAAAATTTTGTGAAGAAAAATATTTTGAAAAAAAAAATGTTTGAAAAAAAAAGTTGTGAACAAAAGTTAAAAAAAAAAATTTTGTGAAAAAAAATTTTGAGAAAAAAATTTGTTGGCTACAGTGCCCCCGAATTGTCGCGATGCGGAAAGTTGCTTATCTCCAAAGTGCGCATGCGCGTACATTCCGCTAATGTGGAAAGTACATCAGAATCGAACTGCGCATGCGCCAATATTATTCCCGCATTGTTATCCGGAATGAGTCACTTCGCGTATAATCTAGCTACTTGGAACGGAGTACTTTCGTGGTGGGTGTGACAAAAATAATATTAAACAGGGAGAGGCAAGAGTACATTTAGAAGAGATGATTATTTGGAAAGCTACAGGATTGCGATGACGATTGGCGTGAGGAGAGGGTCGTGCTGTCCCAGGATGGGCGCTGACCAGCACCCCCTCTTCTTACAGTTATTAGGCCCGTAGGTCCGTCGTGGAAAATTACAGAGAAAGCTGCCAGTGGCGAAAAATAGATGTGGCGGTCACGCTTATTTATAGATAGACGTGTTTGGGAAAGGATGTTTTCCACACTTATAAGTTTTGAGTACTTAGATGTGTAATAATAGTAGATAGGCAGGGAGCGTTCTGGACCAATTAGGATTAGTGAGTATCGGTGTGTGTGTGTCCGTGTGTATCCGTGTGAGGCTGGCATGGACGCTGTGTTGCTTAGCTTCTAGAACATTCTCGAGGAATCCTGGAGCTTCTGGAAAATTCTCGAAATTCATGATGACGTCACAGAATATTTCGCAATTGTCAGAGCCGAATTGATGTAAACAGGTTCAAGAATGATCTGATACTTCCTTATAGATGAAACAGTCATATTTAAGCGCAAATATGCAAGTGTGAATGTGTGTGAAATTTGATGTGACATCCTGTTTTCGTCCATATGAATTTGATTTATTCTCACGGATCAGGTTGCATCCGGTAGCTACTTCAGTTTTTGAGAATTGTACGAACGGAATTCATGAATATAAAACGCATTTTGAATTTTACGTAAAATAGCTTCAAGGTTACTTTTTTTTCATGTGCCCTTGAAGTTACATCGCAAAAACGTTTTCTGCTTGGGTATCAACCTTCATAATAATAATAATAATAATAATCCTTAGCTATATTCTTACCCACATTATAACTCAGAACTGAAACATGAAGGAATCTCGTTTCCCATAACTCTTGAAGATATTCCCGAATTTGAAAAAATGAATGAGTTGTGCATAAATGTGTACGGCGTAGAAAATGATAACAAATATAAAAAAGGTGAAATTGTACCGCTCTATATAAGCAAAGAAAATTCTAGTCATCCTACAGTACACCTTCTGATGATTGAAAATACAAATCTTAACACTGAATGTTTCAATGAAAGCGAATCAAAAGACAGTAATCCAATTTATCACTTCGCTTTGATTAAAAACTTATCCCGATTAGTAAAATCTCAGTTTACAAAAGATCATTGTCACATATTTTTGTATGACAGGTGCCTATGTCACTGTTCGCGTCCTTTACGCTCGCACGTGTTTTGTGTGGAATCGGGGAGATTGATCTTTGCACCTTTGGTGCACCCTGGATGGCGGGTTGAGTTTGGTGCCTGGAAGGAAGGGACGCATGTGTGGGTCTCCCTTAAGCCAGGGAGCAGGGGTGATACAGAGGGGGAGAGGGACCCCATCGAGTTAGTATCGAACGGTGATTCAAGGCCTGCAGACGGGAGACGGGTGGTGATTGGGACTGAGTGGGGTGTGTGTGACGGGGTTGAACCTCTGTGGGTGATGGTGACGATCCTTAATTGTGGATCTGATGATGTGCCCTTGTGGCGGTGAGAGTGACTACCTCAATTGTGGACCTGATGATGTGCCCTTGTGGCGGTGGTAGTGACTACCTTCATTGTGGACCGGATGATTTGCCCTTGTGGCGGTGATAGTGACTACCTTAATTGTGGACCTGATGATGTGCCCTTGTTTCGGTGAGAGTGACTACCTTAATTATGGACCTGAGAAAGTGCCCTTGTGGCGGTGATTGTGACTACCTTAATTGTGGACCTGAGGAAGTGCCCTTGTGGCGGTGATTGTGACTACCTTAATTGTGGACCTGAGGAGGTGCCCTTGTGGCGGTGATTGTGACTACCTTAATTGTGGACCTGAGGAGGTGCCCTTGTGGCGGTGATTGTGACTACCCTAATTGTGGACCTGAGGAGGTGCCCTTGTGGCGGTGATTGTGTGTTGATTGTTGTGTGTTTGAGAGTGACGAGGACTGACTCTTCGAAAGCGGCAAGGCGTTGCCTCTGATGTACCAGTCCTGTTAGATATGCTTTCGAGGTTTGTAACGTTGCGGAAGAGGTAAGAGAGATCTCTCTTAAGCTTAAGCTCACAATCAGTGTTTCAGTAGTTTAATTTGTATTGTGCTTAATGTTAATTGTAGTGTTGAAGTGATTTAAGAATAAAGGTGCTCTGCCTCATAGGCTTGCCCGGGCTTTTCCCTCAAATCGTGAGGGTTTTTACGCCTAGGCAAGTTGTTGTTGTATAGTATACTACCGCGAAGATTGCTGCATTTTCATTTCTGGGAACCCGACTACTCATTCCTTACGAATTCCTCTTGTAAAATAAATGCAAAGTGTATCTGATACAAACAGTCACTTCAAATTAGAAAAATCATTACAGAATCACAAATTGGATTGTGAAAATGTGAATCAATGTAGAATGATTGTACCCAATGAAAAAGAAAGATTTTTGAAATTCCGAAATTATAGATTCAAAGAGAAGGTTCCATTCTCCGTGTATGCTGACATTGAATTTTTGTTAATGGAAGTTGTTGAAAATCCTTTCAATATATGGCCGTATCAAAAGCATGTTCCATACAGTGTTGCATTATATTTACATTGCAGCTTTGATGACTCTCGTTCAAAATTTCAAATTTATCGTGGGAAAGATTGTGTAGAGTGGTTCGTAAATGAATTAAAAGAAATTGCTGAAAATATTGATTCTGAATTAACATGCATTGTACCAATGGAGAAACTCAGTCCAGAGCAAGAAGCAGAGTTCAGGTCTGCTCAAAACTGTCACATTTGCGAATAACCATTTCAACAGGATGATGTAAGGCATCACGACCATTGTCACTTTATAGGTAAGTTTCGTGCTGCAAGTCATCAGGGCTGCAATGTGAATTACAAGGACTCACACACTGTAAAAGTAGTTTTCCATAATTTGTCAGGATATGATTCACAATTTTTCATCAAAGCATTAGCTAAACAGTTTGAGGGTGAGGTTAAATTATTACCCATCAACAAAGAGAAATACATCTCGTTCACGAAATATGTTGCCGGTACAAAAGTAAATCTTCGGTTTATAGATTCGTTTCGTTTCATGCCAAGTAGCCTTGAAAAATTATCTTCTTATCTGGCAAATGATGATAAAAAAATTACTCTCAAGCATTGCAATAATCCGAAAGAATTTCAATTATTAGTCAGAAAAGGAGTATTTCCTTACGACTATATTAATGATTGGGAAAAATTAGATGACCATCAGTTACCACCTAAAAGCGCATTTTATTCAAAATTAAATAATGACGAAATTTCAGATGAAGATTACCAACATGCATGCAATGTTTGGGAAACGTTCCATATACAAACTTTGGGAGAATACCCTGATTTAAACTTGAAAACCGACGTTTTATTTTTGGCTGATATTTTTGAAAATTTCAGAAGAAATTGCTTTTCAACCTACAATCTCGATCCCTTACATTACTATACAGCTCCAGGACTTGCTTTTGATGCGATGCTCAAATTAATCGGAATCGAACTTGAATTAATAACAGATCCTGAAATGATTCTTCTAATTGAGAGAGGTATTCGTGGTGGTGTATCGCAGTGCTCAAACAGATATGCCGGAGCGAATAACCGATTCATGGGATCAGATTTTAATCCAAGCGAACCTGTATCATATATCTCATATTTTGATATCAATAACCAGTATGGCGCAGCAATGAGTGAATGTTTACCTTTTGGTGGTTTCGAATGGGTACTTGATCGAGATATCAATGTACAAAGTATTCCAGACGATTCACCAATAGGTTACATTTTAGAGGTAGACTTGGAATATCCTGCAGAATTGCATGATCTTCACAGAGATTTGCCTTTGGCTCCAGAGCACTTTGTACCGCCTAATTCCTCATGTAAAATACCAAAACTGATAACGAGCGTATTGTGGAAGAAGAATTACGTAGTCCACTATAGAAATTTGAAAAAGTATTTGAGTTTGGGGCTGAAGGTAACGAAAATTCATCGAATTCTAAAGTTTGAGCAAAAACCTTGGCTAAAAGAGTACATTGACCTAAATACAGAGAAACGGAAAATGTCTAGCAATGATTTTGAGAAGAATTTCTACAAGCTGATGAACAATTCTGTCTTTGGCAAAACAATGGAGAATGTTAGAAAATATAGGAAAGTGAGATCGATAACAAAATGGGATGGAAGGTACGGTGCAAAAGCTCTGATTTCCAAGCCCAATTTTCATAGCTGTGTCATATTCGATGAAGATATAGTTATTATTGAATCAAAAAGACTTAAAGTTGAATTCAATAAACCAATTTATGTGGGATTTGCTGTTCTCGATCTCTCCAAAATAATTACCTACGACTTTCATTACAACTACATGTTACCAAATTTTGGAAATCGCGCAAAATTGCTTTACATCGACACTGATAGTCTCATCTACCATTTCACCGTTCCAAACATTTATGATTTCATTAAGCGGGATATTCACAAATTTGACACATCAGATTATCCTCCAGATAATGTTTACGGAATACCGCTAAAAATAAAAAAGTATTAGGACTAATGAAAGACGAGTGCAGTGGAAAAATTATAACAGAGTTTGTTGGTTTGAGAGCGAAATCATATGTATACAAAATCTGGAATGAAAGGTGTGAGAAAAAGAAAGCTAAAGGTGTGAAAGGGTCTGCGTTGAGGAAAATTACATTTAATGATTATAAAAAGTGTCTCATGTGACGTTGCAGATTTTCTGCAACGCACAAATTTAGTTCATATTAAATAATTTTTGATGAAAAGCTCTCGTGTTCACACGGAGAGTGAAAAATTCGGCACTCTTTGTGATGTTAGTTTAAGAATTTAGGGCTGTCTCAATTTTTTTTGTTCTGTTAAATTTCTTAATTCCGCGGTCTCGGATGAGAGCCAGGTAGAGTGGCACCATCGATGCAAATGATCGATTAGTTCCACCACCCACCTTCGTCTTCAGCAGATTTTCACGTCTCAAGTCTCCACATGAACTTCCGGAACATTTTATCGCACATCCTTCTGACATCCAGGGTAGAACAGCTGAATCTACTCATGAAGGATAGAACGGATTATCTCTTTTGGTCATCTGAGATCCAAGGCACGTTCTGGTGAAGATCGACCGAGGCGGTTACCACCAAAATTCCAAACGGGAATAGGTAATCTTGCCTGAAAATTATTATCGTTGCAAATGTTTCTGTTATGAACAGGCGTTTCTTGGCTCTTATGCCGTTTTGTCTTTTTTGTTTTTCTCTTTCATCGGGAGCATCGAAGAATCCTCTCCACACCTGCAGTAAGAAGAAAGGGTTCCTAGTTCTCCACCTCAGCACCGGAATACAGCCGACCCTGGTATCGAGGAAACGGGTTCGCTTCTCACTCTTCGAAGGAAGCAGCTCTCTCTCTCTCTCTCCCTCAACAGCGGCTGATAAGGACTAACGAAGAAAGGACGGGACGATAAGATGGACAAATCGGAAGCCGATCTTGCCGGCTATCTTTATCTTGACCGTTGCGAATTACGAAAATTAAGTTGTGCGTATCAGCCCTTCCCTCTAATAATGTAATTCCTCGCGTTTCTATAATACACCGGTAAACGCGAAAATTCTTCCTTAGCGTCTGTGAACTCCCAGTGTCAACACGAGGCACCCGAATTATCGCCCAGATTATTTAAGGTAGGATTCTAATTCCTTTAATGCTTTAGCCAAGCGAGGTTATTATTTCTAACTGTGTGCAATTTGCTTTTTCTTTATCTCTTGAACTCCTTGGCTGAATTATATGTACTATATCAGACTATATGTGCTAATTCATTATTGTTTTGAAAATCAATAATTATGTGACACTGAATTTTATTTATTCCGGAGTGCCGAATGCCTATACATTTTTCGTTATGTGCTTTTAAATTTTGTTCATGTTCTCGATCCCTCCCCCCTTATTTTTATGCATCGGAATGTCGCTAATTTATTCTTTTATCCTGGTTATCGATCTCTTTCCCCTTATTTTTATATATCAAAATGTTGCTAATTTATTCTTTTATCTTGGTTATCGATCTCTTTCCCCTTACTTTTATATATCGAAATGTCGCTAATTCATTATTTTATCTTGGTTATCGATTTCTTTCCCCTTACTTTTGTATATCGAAATGTCGCTAAGTTATTATTTTATCTCTGTTATCGATTTCTTTCCCCTTACTTTTGTGTATCGAAATGTCGCTAATTCATTATTTTATCTGTGTTATCAATTTCTTCCCCCTTACTTTTGTGTATCGAAATGTCGCTAATTTATTATTTTATCTTGGTTATCGATTCCTTTCCCCTTACTTTTGTATATCGAAATGTCGCTAAGTTACTATTTTATCTTTGTTATCGATTTCTTTCCCCTTACTTTCATATATCGAAATGTCGCTAATTTACTATTTTATCTTTGTTATCGATCTCTTTCCCCTTACTTTTATATACCGAAATGCCGCTAATTATTGATCTTACCGTATTATCCCGATCCCTCCCCCTTTATTTTTATATATATCGAAATGTCGCTAATTTATTATTTTATCTTTGCTATCGATCTCTTCCCCTTACTTTCATATACCGAAATGCCGCTAATTAATGATTTTACTGTATATTCTCGTTTTCCCCTATTTCTAGTGCCGAAATGTCTAATTCTGATCCCCGATTTTTTTTTTTTTAATTATCGATCCCCTTCTACTTATCAGTGCAGAAATGCCTAAATAACCTAGAACCCCTTTGCGTTTCATTTTAGAAATTCCTGTTTATGCTCGACTGTGAAGCATACTTTCTTGTGTGAAACCCCGTGTGAATTCGTGAGAACCCCTTTTTGCACCCCTTTCATTAGAACCTCCTTTCGCGTCTTATTTCAGAAACCCCTCTCTTTGGATATCGTTGAAACCCCTTTTGGAGTTAGTGAGAACCCCTTTTTGGCAACTTTTTATTAGAACCCCTTTCGCGTTTTACCTCAGAAACTTCATTCACGCTTATCGTTGAAACAGATTTCTAGAATTTGGGAGAACCCCTATCGTGCTCATTTTTCAGAGTTCCCTTTTGCGTTTATTTTTATTTTATTTTAGAAAACCCCCTCGTACTAATTATAGAACCCCCTCTGTTGTTATCTTTCGAAACCCCCCGGAACCTTTACTCACGTGTCGTATTTTGATTTCTTCATTGTAATTTTCTACGTTACGCTTCCTATCAGATTTATTGATAAAATAGAATCTCTTTGTATTATTTGAATTTGCCTTTTCTAAGTACTATTTGTTGTACAGTTCAGAAATGCTGAATAAATTTATTGTTAATTGTTTTAGTTTTACTTTTCTTTGTCGTCTAGTTTGACCTTTTATCTTTTGTTGCCTTTTGCTATCTTTGTATTGTTGATATGACTCCCGAAATATTCTATAAATTTTGATTATCTCATCCTCGGATGTCTCGATGTCTTTTGCCTTTTTTTTTGGATATTTCGGGTCATCTCATCTTTAGATACTTTTGATTCTTTGCCTTTTTTTGTGTTGTTTTTTCGGATTCTCGCTTGATTCAAGTTAAGGTGTGCCCTTTTGACTGAGGTTTGTGAGATTTTTGTTAACCGTTCAGCCTGAAACGTTTAGCGTTCAATGAGTTTCCCTTTATCGTTTGGAATATAGATTCCGTATGTCGTTATCGTTTCTCACTAACTTTTGTTAAATCGGTTCGCCTTTGTCCCAAGTAAGGACTGGCGCCCAAAAGCCTATTCATTTTTTTGTTTATCTTTCAAGTCGTTTGTTTAAAAAGTTTATTTATTCCTACTAGGGTCCGTGTGCGCTCTTTAGAGAGACCTCCTGATTAAATTTTTGATTGGGAAAAAGGTAGCGTTACAATTGGCGCCCAACGTGGGGGCCACAAATTAAAAACGGTCTCTTATTCATTACGAAGCTCATCCCTCAATTTTGAATTTCGAACCTGTTAGAATATCTTTTCCCGCTAATATGTAGTATTTATGAATTAGGTCCCGAGTATCTAATAAGCGATATTATCTCCCCTATTTTGAAATAAATAGATGTCATAGCGATTAATTTTATGGCTTTCTCCTTGAGACAATAACTACCGAAGTATATTTTTATTCCTTGTCGCTATTATTTTGATGAACTTGTGTTTACATTTTACACTGATAGTGCCTTGAGAGAATAATTTTTATTGTGCATTCTCGCTTCTTATCTTTCCTTCTATGGACACCTGTGTTTACGCTTAAAATAAATTTTTCCTTGAAAGAGAATTATAATAGTTGTGTATTCCCGCTTCTTATTTTTCTCGTTCTGCGATTACACTTCTCTCTCCAAACACTATTAAGTGCCCCCCTTATTTCCCTGACAAGCGAATAACCTTTCGGGACTCGTGGTGAATATGGACGTGGACCAGCAATTAACTTCTTGGATTTATAATCTAAATAAAGAAGAACTTATCGGCGAATTACAGAAAAGAAGTCTTTCCATCGAAGGAAATTTTGCAACTTTGCGGGAGCGGCTAGTAAAAGCTGTTAAATTTAATAGGGATACGGTGGACCCCTTTAAACCATCCCACGCCCTCCCTCGCGGTGAACCCCATCAAAAGGAAGGCACCTCTTCTAATCATTCAGGTTCCGTTGAGTCTATTCGCAACAAAACCCCACATACAACCCCCTCCGAACCACCAGTGGGGAGGATAAGCACCGCTTCGCAAACGGACTTCCCCTTCCCATATTATGAAGCAATTAGTGACCCTACGGGCACGATTAACAACGAAAATTATCGGATTGAAAATAAAAACCGTAACGATCGAGAAGACGAGGCGCGAGTGGCCACCATCAGTTATGAAACCCAAACGCCTTGTAGGAACCCAGCCAGTAGGAACGCTAAAACTCGACATAACCCTTATAGTGATTCCGATCCCTGTAGAGAATCCAACTTCAACCCCTTCGACACCCCCTTTGACGTACGAGGATCAAGTACGGTGAATCCCCCGCACCTGTCAAATACCACCCCTAGAACACTCCTCACCCCCTCTCGTTCCTACCCCGACTTTGAGGACACCTACCCCTATCGTACACACGCGGCCGAATACGACACACACCCCGTGCACCCCGCAGATACCAACACTAGGACATCTCTCCCCCCTTGTCGTTCGTACCCCGACTCTGAGAATCCTTACTCCCGTGATGCACACCCAGCCTGGGATGACGCGCGGCCCGCGCGCCGCTCGCAAGTTACGTTCGAGGACCCAGACCCATACTACCCGTCGACGCGTGACGAACCACCCACGCAATGGGATGTGTCCTATGAGGACCATTATCCCTCTCGCCGTTTTCGACCCAGCCAAGAAGATTTTTCTCTCCCTCGCTCCCGATCTTACCGAGATCGCGGCGATCACCCCCCTTCCAACCCCTCGCGCGCCTACGAGATCATGCGCAAATGGAATATCAAATATTCCGGCGCTCGTAATGAAGATCCGGACGCGTTTCTCATGCGAATTCAGGATGGCCGAGGACTGAGGCCCATTTGCGATGCCGACCTGATGAGGGTAGTTCCCTTCTTCTTGTCGGGAATCGCTCTCAACTGGTTCCGAGGATCCCGAAAGCTATGGTGGACATTCAATGAGTTCGCTAGGGCTTTCAGAATTAGGTTCGGAGACTCAGACTTCCAGTTTGAGTTAAGACAGGAGATTGACCAACGAACGCAAGGTGAAGGAGAGTCTGTTTCTGATTATTTGACCTGCATGCGGACCATGTTCGATAGATTGATCCCCGAAATGTCAGAGTCGGAAGAAATTAGTTATGCGCACAGGAACCTCCTCCCCAGACTTCATTTGACTATACAAAGGAACCAGATAAAGGACTTTGCACACTTGGAAGACCTCGCAAATGTCGCCGAGAAGAGTGATCGTGTAGCCAAAAACTATAAACCACCCCCTCCCCCGGAGCGATCCCTGCTGCCGGAGTTGACTTATAGAGACCCTAAAGATAGGCGAACCGACAAGCAACCCGATAGGCGAATCAAGAGAGATAGAGCGGATAAGCGATACGAAAGATTAGCGTTTTTGGAAGAAGAACCCCCTGAAACGTTCTCACTGGAGGAACCGGTTGACCACGCTTATCTGTCGATAGAGAAAAATAATAATAGATCACAGAACAAAAATCAACTCAACCCCTCTAAAAATTACTCTATCCCACCCCATTCCGATCCGAAACCTACCCCTTCTAGAATCGACGTACCTGAATCACCCACCAACCCCGCAGACACTTTTAAACCCCGATATAAAAACGACATGCCCCCTAAATGTTGGAATTTTGCTGAAAGAGGCCATAGGTTTACAGAATGTAAACAGCATAGAAACATATTCTGTTTTGGTTGCGGTAGAAAAGACACCTTTAAATCAGAATGCCCAAGGTGTTCGGGAAATTGAAATCTGAGGTATGTCGTAGGGTGAACATACCTCCAGCAAAGCCAAATAAACCCCTTCCAAAAATTGAAACCCGAGCAGTTAAAAGAGATAAATATCCATAAACTGTGAAATTAATCGAAATTAACTACCATACCACGGCCATACCACGCTGGAAACACCAGTTCCCGTTAGATCACTGAAGTTAAGCAGTGTTGGGCGCGGTTAGTAGTTGGATGGGTGACCGTTCGAGAATAATACTACTGCGTTGCTGTTCGCGGTCGTGGGTGTGGTGAGCCCACACTTGTAGTTATTTACTACAAGAAACTATCCACCTAGAAACACTTCCCGATCCGGGTAGTGTCACGCCCACCCCTAGAGGCTCGCCGAAAGGGAAACGGCTTAATGGTATGAAAAAAAAAACTACTCAGAGCCGGAAACTAATTTCTCAGATTTTACGGGAGAGTATACCCTTAAAGAATATGACCTTACTCTTTTTATTTTCGAAAATAGAATCTTTATCAAGGTAAAAGAAATGGATATAGGATCTAATGTCCTATTCATTAGAAGTAAAAGTAAAAACTCCCAACTGTCTTCAATCCAACCGAATAACCCTTTCTTAAAAGATTTAGAAGCACATAATCAATTGATTTCTGTGATTATGAACTTAAAAACTAGACAATTAATACCTAACGATAATTCCGACTTCCCGATCCCTGTAGAGATTACGACTCCTTCAAACCCCGAGCCTATCGTATCCTCTCCCAATGTCTCCCCTTCAGATCCCTCCTTACCCAACCCCTTCGCGAGCCCTATTACGCCAACCTGCAAGAAATTAACCCTAATTTGTACCTCCCAGAGCACCCCAAAGGAGTCTCTGGTTTTGAATTTAGGCCTTCAACCCCTATTCCGGTTTACAACCTTTCCGAACTCCCATATCAACCTTTACCCATCTATAGCCCACAACCCATGATGTACTTGACAGTTGAAATCCTAGGAAAGCAAATCAAAGCCTTAGTAGATAGTGGCGCTTCCCGTTCTTTCATAGGCGTGGATGGCCTAAAAATAATTGAAGAGTTGAATTTAAAAACCATCTCTAGGAGAGGCAGAGTCCAAGTAGCTAACAGTCAAATTGAATTAGTTTTCCAAGAAATAATAGCTCCGGTTAAACTCAAAAATCAAGAAAAACCTATGGGCATTAGAGTACTTAAATTATTGCCAGTCGCTTTTGCAATTGGTTTGGACTTTTTGAAAATATTCAAAATGAATGTAGATTTCGAGGACAGGAAATAGAATTTCAGAAATAAACTGAATCAAATCTACTCTTTTGAACCTCATAGTGAAGCTTTTGAAACTTGCTGTGGTCTTAGAGAACCAACTTTAGAAGAAGATATTAAACTTCAAGACTTTCTAAAACGAGAATCGCCTGAATCAGTTGGCAAGTACGGGTTAACAAATTTGACTAAACATACCATAGACGTAGGGAACCACCCGCCTATAAAACAACGCCACTACTTAACGTCCCCTAAAATCATGGAAATTATAGTGGCCGAGGTTGATAACATGTTAGCTAATGACATCATCGAACCCTCCAATAGTGGTTGGTCTTCACCAATAGTAATGGCTAGAAAACCGGACGGCGGATATCGTCTCTGCCTCGACTTTCGTAAAGTCAATGCAGTCACGAAAAAGGACGCCAACCCCTTGCCGTAAATGACAGGTATTTTGGACAAATTGCGAAGTGCAACTTATGTCTCGAAAATAGATTCACGCAAAGGTTTTCATCGAATTCCCCTCGACAAAGACAGTCGCGATAAGACAGCATTCACTGTACCAGAACACGGCCTATTCCAGTTCAAACGGATGCCCTTCGGTCTCACTAATGCCCCCGCGAATTTCCAACGCTTATTGGACAAATAAATAGGTCCTGAGATGGAGCCCCACGCCTTTGTTTATTTGGATGATGTAATAGTAGTTACAAAAACATTTGAAGAACACCTTCAATGGCTTTCTAAAGTCTTGACTATAATAAAGGATGCCGGTTTAGAGATTAATCTAGATAAGATCGAATTCTGCTGTCCCCAAGTACACTATTTAGGTTTCCTAGTGAACGAAAATGGCCTACAGATCGACCGCGATAAAATAGAACCCGTTCTAAAATATCCCGCCCCGAAAAACATAAAAGCGTTGCGTAGATTCCTCGGGATGTCGAGTTGGTACCGTAGATTTATCAAAAATTACGCGACCTTAGCGAGTCCTCTGTCGATGTTACTTAAGAAAAAGCAGCGTTGGATTAACGTGTCCTAATTTTAAAATCCCTTTTACATTGCAAACAGACGCGAGCAATACCGGGTTAGGGGCTGTCCTCACACAAAACTTTGATGGCCAAGAATGCCTAATCTCATACGCTAGTCGAACACTAACCGATGCCGAACAAAAATATACAACGACGGAAAAAGAATGCCTCGCGATCGTGTGGTCTATACAAAAATATAGGCCTTATCTAGAGGGTTATAAGTTCACCGTGATCACAGATCACAGTAGCCTTCGTTGGCTACATAATCTAAAAAACCCTACCGGTTGCTTAGCAAGATGATCGTTATCCCTTCTGGAGTACGACTTTGATATCATACACCGAAAAGGCTCTTGCCACCATGTTCCCGAAGCCCTATCCCGTATGCATGAGCCCCAATTCCCCGACGAAATGTTACTGATAATTAAAGACCCCCTCCCCTCCTGGTATTCCCGACGATTCTCTGCCGTATCCGACTTTCCGGAAAGATTTCCGCGTTGGAAAATTATCAACGAGCAATTATATACCTACCGACCCGACCCAATGACAGCGAAAGGAAATCTGTGATATCGGAAGCTCACGACCAACCACAATCTGGTAACTTAGGTACACAAAAAACTTATATGCGTGTTTCTACTAAATATTACTGGCCCGGTTATTTCAGGGACATAAAAACTATGTAAAGACCTGCACTATCTGTCAGATGTGTGAAGTAGATCAAAAAGTACCCGCCGGTTTGATGGGACACCGCGTAGTAGAAGAACCGTGGACAGTTGTAGCCGCAGATGTTATGGGCCCCCTCCCTAGAAGTAAATCAGGATTTCATTACATCTTGGTAATACAAGATCTATTTACGAAATGGATGGAAATCGTAACTCTACGCGTAGCTACGGCCAAGAAAATAGAGGCCGCCTTTCGTGACAATATCATTAATCGCTGGGGAACACCGCAAGTACTTCTCACTGATAATGGGACCGAATTCATTAACAAAATTCTCTATCAGCTAGCCCAGGAATTCAACATTATTCATACTACAACCCCTCCCTATCACCCTCAAGTAAACCTCGTGGAAAGAGTTAACCGAATCCTTAAAACCATGATCGTTTAATACATTGATAAGGTCCATGGTGCCTGGTACCAACACCTTTCCGAATTTCAATTTGCGTATAATACAGCCCAACATACCTCGCTCAAGTCCTCCCCTGCCTTTTTGAATCGCGGCAGAAATCCCCAACCCACAAACTCTCATAAATACCGATCCACTGCCGAACCTGAAATAGAAACCCGACACCCCGAAAATTGGAAGAATAGAATGACGGAAATCCAATCTATGCGCGATTGGGTAATTAAGAACTTACATCAAGCCTTCGAAAGACAATCTAAGTATTATAATTTACGGCGCAGACCTTTGAAATTCCGTGAAGGAGATTTAGTTCTCTCCCGGTCTCGAGTCCTCTCCTCCAAAATTAAAAACGTTTCCGCAAAGTTATGCCCCCCTATAATGGCCCATATCGAGTCTCGAAAGTGTTATCGCCCACAGTCTACGAACTTTCGGACCTCGCCGACAAGTTCGTAGGCAAGTCCCACATCGAAGATTTGAAAACTTTCGTTTCCCCTCCCAATAATTCGGAATCCTGCCCTTAGATCGCGATCAGATGGACCACCCACCAGACCCCTACCGCCACCTTCATGAATACGCGGATTTCATTCAGGAAGTTAAGGATAACAAGCCGGGCTCGAATCGTATCGGATCGCACGCGAAGCCTCCGAAGTCTCCGCAACGGCCATACTTAGAGAATGGCCAACGGACGAGCAGCTATTGCAGGAGATAATAAGGAAGTTCGACCTCGTACCGCGGAATCCCGCGAATCTCAACACCAAGAGCACCCAAACTTATTTCGTGGACCGGAAGAGGAAGAACTCCGAGGTCGAGAACCCGACCCCTCCCGAAAAGAAATTGAATACTGTAGAGACCCAAACCTCTCCTACGACTTCTCACTCGATAGAGACCCAAACTTCTCCTGCGTCCTCCAACTCCGTAGCAATCCAAACCTCTCCTACGACTTCCCACTCGGTGGAGACCCAAGCTTCTCCGGCATCCTCCAACTCAGTAGCAATCCAAACCTCTCCTACGACTTCCCGCTCTATAGAAACCCAAACTTCCCCTCCGACATCCAACTCTATCGCGACCCAAACTTCCTCCTCGCCTCCAACCCGTGAACTAGCACCTTCTGCCTCTATTTCCAAACCTTCCACTTCCTCTTTCGCTTCACCCATGGAACCTCCTTACCCGAAACCCCAGATCCGCTCCCTACTGTCGCTGGCATTCCCAACCCCAAGAAACCTTAATACACAGACAGTCCAGTTTCTCCGCACCACAGCGCGGTTTGGGTGCTGGAATTATGAAGGAACCGACCACAGGTACTCACAGTGCCCGCGCCCGAGATCAGCTTTTAGTTACAGATGTGGAGAACCTGGGTTCTCCATTGCGAGCTGCCCTTATTGTGACCGTTCCTCTCCACGCCTTCCCTCACACCGCAACGTATAGCCCTCCTCTCGTTTTGTGGACCCTATACCACCATTTATCTTTCGCGGTCCTACTCGTACTTTTTCTCACTATGACCCATTTCTTTCCTTTGCTTCTATATCGCCTTTCTTTTTTTATTATTCCAATTTTCTTTTTCTTTCCTCCTGCGTTTAGCTCTCGCCTACTGTTCTCTAGTTTTGCGCAAATGCACTTTTCGTCTAACGATAAAAATTCTTCCTAAGTTCTTTTTTTTTTGCGCTTACGCCTTTTTACGCCAATCGAATTTTTGTTGCCACTCTGTAGTATGTATCGCTCTAATTTATAATTAAAACGTTAAGTTCGCACGTGCATATTTTTGATTTACCCGCTCACCCAAAATTTACTATAATCCTTTTTTACTTTCTCTCGACTTTTTGTTTTTTTTGTTACCGTTTATTTCCGCTTACCTTTTTGTGTTATGTTTCTCTCTTCATTTTCTTTTCCGTTATTCTCTCAATTTTTTTTGTTTAGTTATGATTTTATGATTTTTTTCTATGATTTACACTTTCCGTTTGTTTTATGATTTCGAATTTTCTTTTTTTTTGAGTTTCTTATGTTTTTTTTTTTCATTTAATTTTTATTTACTCAAGGAGTCCCGAATTGAGATTATCTAGTCTCTCAAAGTTTTCTCCACTTTCGCTTGGTTGGTCCTTTTGGGTTTTAGTTCCTACTTTTTTGTTTTTCTCTCTTTTGAAGAATTAATATTTTGTTCCGTCTCCCTTATGGTTCGAGACCTCTTCGGTCCTCCCCAAGGAGAGGGGAGTTGTGACGTTGCAGATTTTCCGCAACGCACAAATTTGGTTCATATTAAATAATTTTTAATGAAAAGCTTTCGTGTTCCCATGGAGAGTGAAAAATTCGGCACTCCTAAATTTTGTTATATTTTAAGTTTATTATTATTTTATTATGTATATCTTTTCTTGTTATTTTTCTTATATGTCGTACATCTCTGTGATGTTAGTTTAAGAATTTAGGGCTGTCTTAATTTTTTTTTGTTTTGTTAAATTTCTTAATTCCGCGGTCTCGGACGAGAGCCAGGTAGAGTGGCACCATCGATGCAAATGATCGATTAAATCCACCACCCACCTTCATCTTCAGCAGATTTTCACGTCTCAAGTCCCCGCATGAACTTCCGGAACATCTTTTATCGCACATCCTACTGACATCCAGGGTAGAACAGCTGAATCTACTCATGAAGGATAGAATGGATTATCTCTTTTGGTCGTCTGAGATCCAAGGCACGTTCCTGGTGAAGATCGACCGAGGCGGTTACCACCAAAATTCCAAACGGGAATAGGTAATCTTGCCTGAAAATTATTATCGTTGCAAATGTTTCTGTTATGAACAGGCGTTTCTTGGCTCTCATGCCGTTTTGTCTTTTTTGTTTTTCTCTTTTATCGGGAGCATCGAAGAATCCTCTCCACACCTGCAGTAAGGAGAAAGGGTTCCTAGTTCTCCACCTCAGCATCGGAATACAGCCGACCCTGGTATCGAGGAAACGGGTTCGCTTCTCACTCTTCGAAGGAAGCAGCTCTCTCCCTCCCTCAACAGCGGCCGATAAGGACGAACGAAGAAAGGATGGGACGATAAGATGGACGAATCGGAAGCCGATCTGGCCGGCTATCTTCCTCTTGACCGTTGCGAATTACGGAAATTAAGTTGTGCGCATCAGCCCTTCCCTCTAATAATGTAATTCCTCGCGTTTCTATAATACACCGGTAAGCGCGAAAATTCTTCCTTAGCGTCTGTGAACTCCCAGTGACAACACGAGGCACCCGAATTATCGCCCAGATTATTTAAGGTAGGATTCTGATTCCTTTAAGGCTCATGTAGTGGGTATTCCAACCTACAAAACTCACCTCAAAAAATTGGTTTCGAATGCTGGCGCACCGAAAGGATGTCAGCGGGCAATTTTTTTCCCCACAGGAATAACATATTCATATTTGAGGCGGAAAGTCCCTCCGGAACGTCAAAACTCGCGATAAATATTAAAAAATTTAAAAATAAAAACATTTTTCAGCGATCGAAAAAAAATAAACAGAAACAGTACAATCAGCGCCGCGTGGTGTCCCGATCAATCACTAAATCGATTTAAAAGGACTTCTGGCGCCATATTCAAAATAGAAAAAGCATTGAAACATATGTAGGAGTAATAATTCTTAATAAGTTATAATATATTATTTGAAAAACATAACAAATAAATATTATCTTACAAAAATATAAGAAAAAAAGAAGGAAAAATATATTCAACGCAAAATACTGACTGATAAAATAGATAAATAAAACTTGCAACATTTTCTTCTAATTCTGAGTTGTTCTTATAACATTCCCTTCACACGACCCACACAGAAGAAATAATTTACATATAGCTAAAAAAGATTTGGTAAAGATTTTCCAAATTTGTAATTAGCAAAAATAAGTATTTTCCATAAAATGCAATGTTATTGTGTTTATGATTTTTTCAGAGAAACTTTAGGCTATATAATGGAATACAATAGAGTCTGATTGACTTGAGCCTGTGAATTCCAACTCGAATTCAGGTTTGGAATGAAGCCATAAGAGTCAGAATATCTTTGGAATAAATAACAAAATATTTGTCTTGAAAATCGACTCTGATTAGTAGTGTGAAAAAACACAAATTTAAAATCGTTTTCATAATGACCAGCGGCCACAATGGAGTCTGATTGACTTGAGCCTGTGAATTCCAACTCGAATTCAGGTTTGGAATGAAGCCATAAGAGTCAGAATTTCTTTGGAATAAATAACAAAAAATTTGTCTTGAAAATCGACTCTGATTAGTAGTGTGAAAAAACACAAATTTAAAATCGTTTTCATAATGACCAGCGGCCACAATGGAGTCTGATTGACTTGAGCCTGTGAATTCCAACTCGAATTCAGGTTTGGAATGAAGCCATAAGAGTCAGAATGTCTTCGGAATAAATAATAAAAAACTTGTCTGGAAAACTTTCTAGAATTGATTTCTAATGCGAGAGTGGGTTTGTATGGGTGTTCTGATAACAATCCATTGACTGAGGATCACATCAGAAAATCATAGAGACAACGACTTCGACTTTTTCTAAAAATGTTATTTTTTCGTCAAAGAATAATACAGTAATATATTTACCAAGTCTTCCCAGCTTACTAGAATTGATTTCTAATACGTGGGTGGGTTCGATGGAGTATTAGGGGTACATTATGTAGCCTAAGGTTTCTCTGAAAAAATCATGAACACAATAACTTTGCATTTTGTGGAAATAACTTTTTTTTGCTAATTACAAGTTTGGAAAATCTTTACAAAATCTTAACAGTCGTATGTAATTTATTTCTTGTGGGTGGATGGACTTTTGGGGATGTTATAATAATAATCCAGAATCCAAGGACCTTTTAAAAAAATCAAAGTCGCTATAACTTTGATTTTTTAGAGAAATGATTATATTCTCATGGACTAAGGTCGGAAACTATTTACCGGGTCTTTCCAGCTTTCTACAGTTGAGTTCTATTGCGTAGGTGGGTTTTGTGGGGTGTTGGTTGCACATTATATAGCCTAAGGTTTCTCTGAAAAAATCATAAACACAATAACATTGCATTTTATGGAAAATGCTTATTTTTGCTAATTACAAATTTGGAAAATCTTTACCAAATCTTTTTTAGCTATATGTAAATTATTTCTTCTGTGTGGTTCGTGTGAAGGGAATGTTATAAGAACAACTCAGAATTAGAAGAAAATGTTGCAAGTTTTATTTATCTATTTTATCAGTCAGTATTTTGCGTTGAATATATTTTTCCTTCTTTTTTTCTTATATTTTTGTAAGATAATATTTATTTGTTATGTTTTTCAAATAATATATTATAACTTATTAAGAATTATTACTCCTACATATGTTTCAATGCTTTTTCTATTTTGAATATGGCGCCAGAAGTCCTTTTAAATCGATTTAGTGATTGATCGGGACACCACGCGGCGCAGATTGTACTGTTTCTGTTTATTTTTTTCGATCGCTGAAAAATGTTTTTATTTTTAAATTTTTTAATATTTATCGCGAGTTTTGACGTTCCGGAGGGACTTTCCGCCTCAAATATGAATATGTTATTCCTGTGGGTGAAAAAATTTCCCGCTGACATCCTTACGGTGCGCCAGCATTCGAAACCAATTTTTTGAGGTGAGTTTTGTAGGTTGGAATACCCACTACATGAGCCTTAATGGTTTAGCCAAGCGAGGTTATTATTTCGAACTGTGTGCAATTTGCTTTTTCTTTATCTCTTGAACTCCTTGGCTGAATTATATGTACTATATCATACTATATGTGCTAATTCATTATTGTTTTGAAAATCAATAATTATGTGTCACTGAATTTTATTTATTCCGGAGTGCCGAATGCCTATAAATTTTTCGTTATGTGCTTTTAATTGTTATTCATGCTCTCGATCCCTCCCCCCTTATTTTTATATATCGAAATGTCGCTAATTCATTATTTTATCTGTGTTATCGATTACTTTCCCCTTACTTTTGTGTATCGAAATGTCGCTAAGTTATTATTTTATCTGTGTTATCGATTTCTTTGCCCTTACTTTTGTGTATCGAAACGTCGCTAATTTGTTATTTTATCTTGGTTATCGATTTCTTTCCCCTTACTTTTGTATATCGAAATGTCGCTAAGTTATTATTTTATCTGTGTTATCGATTTCTTTCCCCTTACTTTTTTGTATCGAAATGTCGCTAATTTATTACTTTATCTTGGTTATCGATTTCTTTCCCCTTACTTTTGTGTATCGAAATGTGGCTAATTTGTTATTTTATCTTGGTTATCGATTTCTTTCCCCTTACTTTTGTATATCGAAATGTCGCTAAGTTATTATTTTATCTGTGTTATCGATTTCTTTCCTGTGTATCGAAATGTCGCTAATTCATTATTTTATCTGTGTTATCAATTTCATCCCCCTTACTTTTGTGTATCGAAGTGTCGCTAATTTATTATTTTATCTTGGTTATCGATTCCTTTCCCCTTACTTTTGTATATCGAAATGTCGCTAAGTTACTATTTTATCTTTGTTATCGATTTCTTTCCCCTTACTTTTATATATCGAAATGTCGCTAATTTACTATTTTATCTTTGTTATCGATCTCTTTCCCCTTACTTTTATATACCCAAATGCCGCTAATTAATGATCTTACCGTATTATCTCGATCCCTCCCCCTTTATTTTTATATATATCGAAATGTCGCTAATTTATTATTTTATCTTTGCTATCGATCTCTTCCCCTTACTTTCATATACCGAAATGCCGCTAATTATTGAGTTTACCGTATATTCTCGTTTTCCCCTGTTTCTAGTGCCGAAAAGTCTAATTTTGATCCCCGATTTTTCTTTTAATTATCGATCCCCTTCTACTTATCAGTGCTGAAACGCCTAAATAACCTAGAACCCCTTTGCGTTTCATTTTAGAAATTCCTGTTTATGCTCGACTGTGAAGCATACTTTCTTGTGTGAAACCCCGTGTGAATTCGTGAGAACCCCTTTTTGCACCCCTTTCATTAGAACCTCCTTTCGCGTCTTATTTCAGAAACCCCTCTCTTTGGATATCGTTGAAACCCCTTTTGGAGTTAGTGAGAACCCCTTCTTGGCAACTTTTTATGAGAACCCCTTTCGCGTTTTACCTCAGAAACTTCATCCACGCTTATCGTTGAAACAGATTTCTAAAATTTGGGAGAACCCCTATCGTGCTCATTTTTCAGAGTTCCCTTTTTCGTTTATTTTTATTTTATTTTAGAAAACCCCCTCGTACTAATTATAGAACCCCCTCTGTTGTTATCTTTCGAAACCCCCCGGAACCTTTACTCACGTGTCGTATTTTGATTTATTCATTGTAATTTTCTACGTTACGCTTCCTATTAGATTTATTGATAAAATAGAATCTCTTTGTATTATTTGAATTTGCCTTTTCTAAGTACTATTTGTTGTACAGTTCAGAAATGCTGAATAAATTTATTGTTAATTGTTTTGATTGAAAATATGAGCTTTGTAATTGCGTAACCCTCCCCTCTACCACGTTTTGTTTAGACTGAGCTAGCAATGTTGTCAACCCTAATTTTTCTCTCTTAATTTTGGTTTTACTTTTCTTTGTCGTCTAGTTTGATACCTTTTATCTTTTGTTGCCTTTTGCTATCTTTGTATTGTTGATATGACTCCCGAGATATTCTATAAATTTTGATTATCTCATCCTCGTAAGTCTTGATGTCTTTTGCCTTTTTTTTTGGATATTTCGGGTCATCTTATCTTTAGATACTTTTGATTCTTTGCCTTTTTTTGTGTTGTTCTTTCGGATTCTCGCTTGTTTTAAGTTAAGGTGTGCCCTTTTGACTGAGGTTTGTGAGATTTTTGTTTACCGTTTAGCCTGAAACGTTTAGCGTTCAGTGAGTTTCCCTTTATCGTTTGGAATATAGATTCCGTATGTTGTTATCCTTTCTCACTAACTTTTGTTAAATCAGTTCGCCTTTGTCGCAAGCAAAGGACTGGCGCCCAAAAACCTATTCATTTTTTTGTTCATCTTTTAAGTCGTTTGTTAAAAAAGTTCATTCATTCCGACAAGGGTCCGTGTGCGCTCTTTAGATAGACATCCTGATTAAATTTTTGATTGAGAAAAAGGTAGCGTTACACTCCTTAAATATGAAAATGTAACAGCGTACCAAAATTTGATCCGCAGTAGAAAACACGAAGTGCACACCATTAAACAGAAAAAAATTGCACTAAGCGGGCACGACGATAAAAGAGTGCTTATTCCTGGAACGACAGATACACTTCCATGGGGATATGCCAAAATAATTTGCAAACCCATGGAAGTTGATAATGTATATAATTAAGCTCATGTATATAGTATTTGTATATAATTAATCTCATGTATATAGTGTTTGTATATAATTAATCTCATGTATATAGTTATAGTATTTGTATACAGTACATGTATTGAATTAAGATTGTGGATTATCATTATTATGAGAAGTTGTAGGCTCCGGAAGCTACGATCATGGTTCCTTGAAGACACCAATCCCGAAGCTACTGGAACGTGTACGTCATCAGGTCTCTAGCTGCAGATGACCTTACACGACAGAGTGAAGCGTGTGTGTATGTGTGAGTTATACCAATGACATGTAAGTAGAGGAATGAGTGTTTAATCAATTTTTAGATCGTAAGATAGCTACACTGTAAGTGACAAGTCTCTGAAAATAAAGAGCAGAGAAGAAAAAATAAGTTGAATATAAATTGGTGTTTTTCATTTATTGCAACCTGATACACCATACTTACAAAATAAGTAGACTATAAATTAAGTATATGGAAAAATATTTTTTGTCTTATCTCTATGAATTAAAATAAGTAATAAAATATTCATGTTCCATAGTCATCCAGTTTTCCAATAAAATTACACTTTCAATTGCGCAATTAGAGTAATTTTCATACATATGATGTGTACATTTAATATAATTAATTCTAAACATTTCACGCAAATCCTTTAGCGAGGGACATTCCAAATCAAGCATATCAACAATTTCACACGATATTTCTGCAAATTGTTGCAACCAATTATTTTTTTCCAAGCCTTTTACAAAAATTTTTGTTGCCTCTGCTAAAAAATTCTCGAGAATTACAGGTACTTGAGAATACGGTAAATCACCAGAATTCCAAGGTATTCCATGATGATTGCGCTCTGTCCAAATGTTTATAGACTTATACTTTGGTGGAATGTTCTTCCACTTGCAGGGTGGTTGAAAGAGAAAAGAATATGGCTTTATACATGTAGCATCAAAGAATAGTAATATAGCCAATTCTTTCAAGACAAATTTATTGTCTGGTAACTTGAAGCCCTGCATATCCACAATGTAGTCCATCTTGATTGCAACTAAACTATCTCCATGTGGTTACAACAGTTTTGTACCAAGTTTTTTACTCCACCACTTATTGGTTTATACTCATCTATACGATCATGCAAAATTAACCAATATGCTGACGTTTGAGCAGGAAAATTGTCACTAGTTTGAAATTCTGAACGAACGTCAACTGGTCTGTATTTCAGTGACTCATTTTGTTTAGAGCAGTCAATAACAACTAGAGGTGCATGCTGTATAAATTCTCCTCTCGAAAGCAATGGTTTCGGTTCTTTACCATAGTAATTAGCTTGAAATTTTGTATACATTTCATAAAGAAGAGCATACTGATTTCGAATAATATCAAGATTCAAATTACTATAAGGATAGCACTGATCATTTAAAAGTAGTTTGACATTAGTCAGATTGCAATGATCAAAGTTGCTAGAACTTCTAGTAGTATTATTTTTTCTGTTTGTTTGAAATCCAAGTATGACAAATCTCGGTTTCTCCAATTGTGTTGAGGTTCTTACTGTCCAAACGTGGTTTGAAGTAGTTGGAAGTAGAGGATATTCATACAGTTCCCAAGTTCGAAAACTTATTGGAATAGGTGGATCTTTTTCAATATATTTTAGCAAACTGAAATTTTCGTGAATCTGACAGTCTAACGCTAGGCAATAACCACTCTATTTTCTTAATTTCAATTTTATACTGCTCGATGGGAGACGCTTGCAAGATGGCATTTGTATCACTTTTCGATCTTGTCAAAATAAGTTCATGCTTAGCATTGACAATGATTTTGTGATAATCTTCAGCGAAACCAAATGCCAACCAGTATTCTATATGTAACGTGATTGTCCAGGATTTAGAGATACATAATTTTTCATGAGACTAGTGAACCAACATTCTTGTTTCTATAAATTTCTATTGCACTGATTTCGTATCTTGCTTCTTCAAACAAATGACAGATGGCATTGGAAACTAAAACTGTGTTTGTAACTGGTTCTCCATCAGTTCTTACGATTCTTCCATGCACGTGAAGTGAACTTTTGCTCGGCAGGAAACAGTGGTCCTGATTTTGAACAGCAATCCGAATTTCATCACTGTTGTTGAAGGTTGATGAGGCATAAGGCTGATGTGCATGAATTTCACAGTGTGCAATTGACTCATCAAAGATGATTGGTGCTTGAATATTCAAAATTTCCCCGTCCATGACAAATGATCAAACGATGATAGACAAATTTACAGATGCAGGTGCAAAAAATCTTGAATCTCTTTATTTTCTTCTTCTTTTGAGCTTCAGACCTTGACTTTTCAGGAAGAGGGCACTTTGAGGAGTTAACCCTTCAACTGATATTTGTCCACTGATTAGCTTTTGGCATTGTGCTGGTTTATTATAACCAAAGCCAATCTTTGTATTGAAAACAATACCCATTATTATTAGAGAGACTTGATGTGTAGTCTAATTGTTATAACTTCTCCACGAAAATTAACCAAATGTTCGTCTTGATCAACTATACGAAGCTGTATATGATCTATTGACTGCACGGCGACTGGCAGGTAAATGACATGAGATGGTACTTCCACTATCTTATATCCAGGTGGCACTAAGGGAAAAAACTCATGAATAGTATGTACTTTCTGACCATTAATGTATGCACCTGTAGTTATGCTACACTCAACCCTCAAAGAATTCACTTTTATGATTGATACCGGTTGATCAGATTCATACACTTGTTTAGCTTTCAGTCTGCGTGGAGAGAAACCTAGCAATTGACCAATAGAATCTTTAGGCTCAAAATTTACATCGTGACTGCAATAAATTTCGCTTTTTAGAATATTATTGTTTGGTTCAATATGAATTTCAATACCCTTTTTGACTAAAACATTCTGTAGATAGCGCTTTATCTCACCTATTTCATAACTTCCTGTAGGTATTTCAATTATTTCATTACCCACGTAAAATTTATTTTGACCAATGTCTACATTAGGTATTTTTTTACCGATTACCGAAGCTATCGAAATACATTATTTTACTGCCAATCTTTTCATAGGCACACCAATGTGTTCCTGGTCCTTTTTTATCATCAAGATTGACAATAGCACATTCATATTTACGTGTTCCACCCTTTGGTAATCCATTTCGCATGAAAACACCTCGAAAATGCGGAATCTTCAAATATTTTGCGAATTTCAGTAAATCCGCATCAGTTAAGGCCCGATGAGGTAGCTTCACTTTGAGTTTTTTGACTTGCGTTTAAGTCCTGCTCCTTGTTTATACGGCTTTAGATGAAGCCCTAATCCTTCCCTATATGGATCGCTTCATTATGCCGTTTAATCTCTGAAAGTTGCTGTTTTGCCGAATTTGCATCATTTACAGCTTTAGCTATTCCTGCAGCTCCACCAGCTAGCGCCCCGGCAGCGCTGAGGCCCGCAAAAACGGGTATGAGAAAGGGTAAAAATCCTCCTACTTTGGCCGGTACAGGAAGAATACGAGGTTTATTCACATTTCTTTTTCCACCAGCCTTCATTACAGCTGCGCGTGCGCCTCTGAGTGCAGATTTAATGGCAGTTTGCGCATTATTGGTTGAAATCATGGACTTTTTAGCTGCAGCGACAATTTTTCTCAGTGTAGTGGTAGGTTTTTTATTTCTGAGACCCATCCCGAATTTTGATTCCATCTTTATTGCGTTTGTTATTCCCCAAGCAGCTGCCTTTTCACCTATTCCTGCGTCCTGAGCCAAGACACGTTTCCAAGCTTTTTCAGCTAGTTCTCATCAGCTGAGTTTCTAGCCTCTATATTTTCTCTAGTCTGTGAGTAGGCTATATCGTGCTCTTTGCAAGCAGCGTCCAGTGAATTGATTCCTGGATCACCTCGTGCTAATCGTTTGGCTAGTTTAGTACCTGGTCCACAGTACTGGTAACCAGGCAAGTGCAACTCAAACGGCAAATTGTTGATGATTTTGTTGTACAAACCTCTTCCACGTCTTGCCTGCTTCGAGGTTCGTTTACAACTGACTCGTTTGCCTCTGTGAACGATCATATCTATGCAAGGGATCCAGAATTTTGGTTTGCTTGTTCAAAAAGAGAATAGAGAAAAACGACATGGACTTTTGTTACCAAACAGCGTACGAGCAATATCTTATGGACCTTCCAACTGTGGAAAGACAAATGCCTTGCTGGCTCTACTGATACATCCAAATGGACTAAGATTCGTAAATATTTACATCTACTCAAAATCTCTGAATCAACCAAAGTATGAATTTTTGGTAAAAGTCCTTCAATCTGTAGATGGCGTTGAGTACTATCCTTTCAATGAGCATGAGGAGGTTATAATGCCAAGTGAAGCAAAACCAAATTCAGTCATTGTATTTGATGATGTGGCTTGCGAGAAACAGGATAATATAAGAGCATTTTTTTCTATGGGAAGACACAAGGATGTCGACTGTTTTTACTTGAGCCAGATATATGCCCATATTCCTAAACATCTTGTACGCGATAATGTTAATTTACTTGTGTTATTTAAACAAGATGAAATGAATCCAAAGCATATTTATGATGATCATGTGAATACTGATATGACTTATTCAAAATTTAAACATATGTGTTTAGCTTGCTGGAATGGCGATAAGTATGGATTCGTTGTAATTGACAAGGATAGGAATCTTAATCAAGGTAGATATAGGAAAGGTTTTGATTGTTTCATAAATCTGGAAAAGTAATATATACATATGCTGTGATCAATACAGAAACAGTCGCACCTTAGACGTTGATGTATCAACATGTCTTCACGTCAGGAAAATTTCCAAAAGCAAATAAATATTTTACATCAAATTGCTAGAGCTAGTGAATCAATTCGACGGAAGCATAGGTTAATAAAGTTGGGTAAAGAAACAGTTGAACAAACATTAAGTGACACTTTTAAGCCCATTGTTAATCCACTCGAGAAAATTGTTGGTGGTCTCAAGAATATGAAAGAAAAAAAATTTGAGCCAATCAAAAGTAAAGAAGAAGAAGGGGAAGCAAAGAGTAAAGTAGAAGAAAGTATTGATGATGATGATGATTTGTCATATAAATCAATTAATGACGAGGAAGAAGCAGACGAGACTGAATATCCCAGTAACATGGAGTTATCAGCTCGTAGTGAAGAGGAAAATAACTCAGAAACGCCTACATCTTCATGGATTGTTGATGATGATGCAAACAAGTATCTCATATTGTTGGGTGAAAGAAGCAGAGAACTCGATAATGTGTATGGAGTGAGAAAATTAACGAGAGATAGATTAAGGATTGGAGATTCTCCGATAAGTTTCAGTCAGAACTATATTCATGTGGGTAATTTGAATTTTCCCAAAAGTGAAGGCTTGCTTGAACTTTTATTTAAAAAAGTTCCCGAAGAGTCCTCTATAACCCCCAATGATCATGAAAATTATAGGCAAATTATCATTGCAACAAACGCGTTAAACCAGATGGCGAAATTCGTGACAATCAATCCTTTAAATATAAAAATTTTATAAAGAAATTAATTCCCACATCTCCATCAAAAAATACAAATAGGCGAAGTAAAAGCCGAAAATCTTTATCAGGTGAAGGTATGATCCCGCAACACATGATTGCTAGACAGGGTAGTCTGATGGACTACATTTACTGGGATGACCCGAATGAATTGGTAGATCGATTACGCTTACTGCTAGCGTCTCAAGCAGCTAGAAATCCAAGTCACACAAACGAAATTATATCAATTATTGAAGAGCTGGATTTATATATTAATGAGTGTTTTGCCCAGATTTTAATTATTTACAAGATGAGCATCGATGTATTCGGGCCTCATTCCAAGCGAGCAGGGAGTACAAGTCGTGGTCCTCCTGGAATTGGCTTCAAAGCCAAATCTGAAGGAGATTATGACATGAATAATAAAAGGCTGTGTAAAGTGGCTGATGCACAAGAGCAGAATGATGCTGTTAATCTGAATGTGATGCAACATATGATACAGCGTGAACTTCAGACTATCTACGATGTTATAGCTTCCTTGCGAACTGAAGTAGTCAATAATAATATGATGATTGAGACTTTGGAAAATACCACAGATAAACTTTTCAAAAATGCGAAAATTGATGCTGAATCAATTCAAAAACTGGTGCAGCAGTTGGTGCAGCAGTTGGTGAAGGAGCTGCACAAGCCAGCTAGAAGGAATTACCAACGTCGACATTTTGACATCCATGGAATTGATGAGACCTGGCAAGCTGATCTTGTTGAAATGAAATGAAGCGATATAAGATAAATTTGTACTCGACATTTAGTAATTTGAAAGCATCAATTTGCAAGGGATTTAATCGTACCTTGAAGAATAAAATGTGGATGCAATTTAGCTTGCAGGGTAATTATAAGTGGATAGATATCTTGAAAGTTTTAGTTTTTTCTTACAACGATACCAAACATCAGACTATTAGAATGAAACCAAAAGATGTTACTAAACAAACTGAGAAAAAATTGTTGTTCAATGTATACAAAAATTTCAATGTGAAACAAGCAGTTGAGAAAGCTAAATTTAAAGTTGGAGATAAAGTTCGTACAAGTAAATTCAAGCATGTTTTTGAGAAAGGCTACACACCAAATTGGACAACTGAAATATTTACCATAAGTCATGTTAAGAATACTGAACCAGTGACGTATATGCCTAAAGATTATCGAGAAAAGCTATTGCAGGTAGCTTTATGAACAAGAACTTGGCAAAGTTAGACATCCGGACATTTATCTTGTGAAATAAGTACTGAAAAAACGTGGAAATGAGCTGTTTGTAAAATGGTTAGGGTTTGACGACTTTCACAATAGTTGGATAGATAAGTCTAGTTTGTAAGTATCTTTGTATTAATATTAAGGTTTTTCTGAGTAAAATTGATTATTCTCAAACATATATCTTTTTACTTACTCATCTATCTACCCTTAATTTATTAAATGAAAAAGGCGAATTTGGATTAAATTATACTTTTATTCAAATTCTCATACTAATAAAATACATGACAAGTTTTAATGTACAAAAGTACCGTTCACACGTCTGAGTTTCAATGATGACATCCTTTGTGCGTTGAAACGGCATAAGACTCTGCTCCAGAAGATACCGGTCGATACAAACACTGACTTCCTGGAGAACAGCAAACGCTGTTTCTTGTAGTACAAACGGATAATATTTTCGAGTATCTTGAATTTGCTCCAAAGCCACTATATAATCTCCAAAAGATGTAGTCATATGTATATGGAAATTTCCACAGTCGATGCATTGCTGCTTCTCTTGGCCATCAACGAACAGTGAAATGAGTTTGAAGTAACTTTTAAATAATTTCCAGTCTTCAGGATTCAGGGTTATACTTGCACATGGATGACTGGCTAACAGTTTCACAGATGAGGAGAGATTTCCGTCTTTTTTAAAATCAGCACCAATGATAATTTGCTTTGTGAATGATGAATTCAGATTGTATGTAGTTGCATGTAACATTTGATTTCGAGGCATATGAGGCATGATGATGATGTTGATTGCTTTCATATACTGAGTGATAGTTGAAGACTCCACCCAAATACCGCATACAGAGATCACCATCTTCACCAGAATTTTGCATTCCCAACAGCAGATTTTCATCTTCACTCAGCAGATTGGTCATCATGGCTGGTGGAAAAAGGGTGAATTTGTCTTCTACCGTGACAATGAATCGCACTCCAAACTGTGTTGTGACTTTCCTGATGCTTGTAATTTCATAGTCTTTGTTCAGCTCTAGGTCCTTGAGCTTCTTCGTTGGAAGGAAATTGTTATTGGTGGCAACTTTATTTAGTTTGGAGTAGTCCATTTTTCTTACCGTTTCAGTTTTTGCAATATTCAAAGTACTAAAGTTTCTCGTTAAAGTTTGTGAATCTATTCGCACTTGTATTACTTGTTTTAGTTCTCGAATTCTCTGTAGGAATACGTTTACACGATTTTTCAGCTCTTGTCGCTTTTCTTCTTCTTCACAATCTGACATCTGACAATAAACTGATGAAAGAGAAGATCTGGCCTCCTTTTATAGGCGCTTACTCCCTCTACCAAATTCCAGAAGACTTTTGCATTATATGATGCAACAATGTTCTAGAACGTTCTACACTGTAATCGACACGTTCGGGATATAATTATTGCAACGCAAAATGTGATGCATCATTACAATACCCTTGAAGCTGCTGACGGAAGAAATACTTTCCAGAAATTGCGTAGTATATTTTTGATGATGCCATCAAGAATATTCTAGAACGTTTTATCTGTGAGGAAGCAATGAATCATCCTTGTTTTTCTCGTTATAACCTTGAAAGTATTGCCTTAAAGTTCTACATTATAATCGTCACGTTCGGAATATATATTTTTGCAGCGCAAAATCTAATATGTCAATACAATAACCTTGGAAGGTGTTGACGAAAGAAATTTTTTTCAGAAAGCAATAAATCATCCTTGTTTTCTCGTAATAAACTTGAACGTGTCTTGACATGAATTCGGCTCGTACAATTGCGCAATATTCTGTGACGTCATCATGAGCTTCGAGAATCTTCCAGAAGCTTAGCACGGTGAATCTGGTAATACACTGGAAATTTGTTCGCAGCTCGCGCCTCATATAGCCGAGGATTATTATTATGAAGGTTAATACCTAAGCAGAAAACGTTTTTGCGATGTAACTTCAAGGGCAAATGAAAAAAATGTAACCTTGAAGCTATTTTACGTAAAATTCAAAATGCGTTTTATATTCATGAATTCCGTTCGTACAATTCTCAAAAACTGGAGTAGCTACCGGATGCAACCCGATCCGTGAGAATAAATCAAATTCATATGGACGAAAACAGGATGTCACATCAAATTTCACATACATACACACTTGCATATTTGCGCTTAAATATGACTGTTTCTTCTATAAGGAAGCAATAGATCATTCTTGCACCTGTTCGCATCAATTCGGCTCTGACTATTGCGAAATATTCTGTGACGTCATCATGAACTTCGAGAATTTTCCAGAAGCTCCAGGATCCCTCAAGAATGTTCTAGTAGCTACGCAACATAGCGTCCATGCCAGCCTCACACGGATACACACGGACACACACACACACCGATACTCACTGATACTAATTAACCCAGAACGCTCCCTGCCTATCTACTAATAATAATTATAAGTGTCATAATAATGAATTTTTCATAATGAAATTTCAATTTTTAATATTGTTCTTCATGAAATATAATTAGCCTAATTCTAAATGTAGATGCGTAACATAAGTGCGTCACAATGTGTTCTTCCAGAGAACTGATATCGGTACGCATCGGTATTTTATAAACAAAGCTTGACTCAGCAGGCAAAGGAGAGAATGCGTTTTAGGAAATAAAATAGTTTGAAGAATGAATCAATACATTTTTTCAATGTTCACAATTATATAATTTTTAAACAATTTTAGGTTGAAACACTACAATTGAAGGATTTTACATTGTTATTGAAACATTCAAATTCAAAAATGTCACTTTTAAATTAAAAATTTTAAAAATGAAAAAATGCAAATTTTTAACCCTTCGGCAGTCGCGCTGTTGTAAAAAGTACAATAGTACCGATTTTTTTGGTACAAGTCGTAACTCGAACGCACGGGAGACGTGAGACCGTCATGTATGCCTTCCTCCCCTCTTCCCTCACTACTTCACTGAATGTCACTCCCCGTCTGACCGTCGTTCAGTTCCGTGACGTCATTAAGCGTTTCCGTTGTACTTTTTGCAACACGCGACCATTCGTGTAACTTCTGAAACATTGATTTTCTTAAGATAAATCGATTTTGTTTTGTATTTTTTCGTCATGTCAAGACTAAGTGATATTCCTCGTGTCCTCTAAGAGTTATCTGATGAAGATGATAATGACAGTAACAGTGATCTTAGTGAAGAAGAAATAGAACATGATCTTCATTCAGATGGAAGTGAACTGGAAGCGGATGATTATTGTGATAATTCAGTGCCTAATGATGGAGAGTTTGTCCTTGGAAAGGATCTAGAAACTATTTGGTGTAAGACAGAATTGAAAGGTACGTTCAAAACTCCTCAAAAAAATATTGTGAAAAAGTCTCCTGGGCCTAAACCTAAAGCACGGGGAGTTAAAACCGAGGTTGATGCCTTCCTACAGTTTTTGGATATTGGCATGTTGGGCACGATTTTGAGGTACACTAACTTGTATATAAATACAATTTCAGAGAAGTATGGTATTGATAGAGATTGTTTACCTACTGATCGAACTGAGTTGATGGCTTTGTTTGGCATTTTATATTTGATAGGTTTACGGAAAGGAAATCACGCTAATGTGCAAGAGATTTGGGCCAGTGATGATACAGGAATAACGATTGTAAGGGCTGCAATGAGTTACAGACGTTTCCTGTTTTTGCTCTGCTGCATGAGGTTTGATGATCGAACAACAAGAATTTGCCGTTGCCGCATCGACAAACTTGCAGCAATCAGGACTATCTTAGATCCCTTTGTACAAAACTGCATTGAAACGTATAATACCAGTGAACTCGTCACTATAGATGAAATGTTGCATCCTTTCAGAGGACGATGCTCGTTTGTCCAGCACATACCATCGAAGCCGGCCAAGTATGGCATCAAAATATTTGCTTTGTGTGATGCCAAAACGTTTTATTGCAGTAATTTAGATTTAGAGGTGTATTGTGGCAAGCAGCCACCTGGCCCTTATTAAGTATCAAACAAACCAGAGGACATAGTGAAAAGACTTGTTGTTCCCATCGAAAAATCAAATAAAAACTTGACTACTGACAACTGGTGTACTAGTATACCTCTTGTTGAGGATATGATGTCAAAGAAAATCACTATAATTGGCTATTTGAAAAAGAACAAGGCGGCGATTCCTTCATCATTTCAACCAAACAAACAAAGAGCGGTGGGAACTTCAGAATTTGGGTTTAGCGATGACAAAGTAATGGTGTCTTACGTTCCAAGGAGAAACGAAGCAGTCATACTTGTTTCATCCATGCATGACACAAAAACTATCGACCAAGCTACCGGAAAACCAGAAATTATTCTAGATTACAATATGACTAAGGGCGGAGTGGACACTTGCGACAAAATGTGTGCAGCTTATACTGTATCCCGTATAGCAAAGCGATGGCCTCAAGCAATTTTCTATGTATTGATGAATATATCTAGCATAAATGCTAGAGTTATCCTTTCTTTTAATGATCGCGAAAATACTCCAAGACGAAGAATTTTTCAGAAAAACCTTGCAATGGAATTGATGAAAGGACATTTGATAGCTAGTGCTCAAATTAAAACGTTACCAAGTGATATTTCTGCATACCTGGACCGCTACTACAATACAAAGAACCTGAAGATGAAGCTTCGACTTCTATCGAACCCCCGAAAAAGAAACGAGGAAATTTTTGGCTTTGTGGCAGGAAAAAGAATTCATCTGCTTCTATGAAGTGTGACAAATTTTCACGTTTCATATGCAAGAAACACGGAAGAAACAAATCGTATGTTTGACGTGTGGTGAAGAAAATGGTCCAGATGATGATCAATGAAACCATGAGAAATGCCTAAGTGACTGAAATATTGACTCATAGTTTGTATAACGTTAGCGATTTTTTAGGTACAACAAATATATGAAGTTCCATAGGGCGAAATGTGTTTATGATTTGCATATGAGATGAAAATTTAAAAAAATTATTTTTTAATGTTTTTAGAGGGTGTAATATTTTTGAAAAATATGTGTTACAATCGTAAAAATAAAATCTCAAGTCAATCAACAAATAGCAACATAAAAATATATCAATAACACGACAAAACATGGGTGTTGTAAAAAGTACAACACGCGACTACTCGTGTGAGCAGAACGGGCGCGACTACCGAAAGGTTAAGTTCGCATTCAGCACTCTGAAATTTCTATGATTCGAGGCTTATTTGATTTTAAATAATTCAATTTCAATTTGTTTATTGTTGAATATTTCATTTTTACTTTCTTATTTTAAATTTATTATAACAGATATAGTGAATCTCAAAGCGTGTCCAGAGTTCTTTCAGAGAACTTTGTAAGTGTTCAAAATTATATCGCCTGATAGGGTGGGCACCGGCGAGGTTTCCCGCATCCCAACCTATGGCCAGTCCGCCACTGAAGGCACCCCTATGATTGGTTACAGAAATAATGTTGGTCAAACCCCTACCCCTTTCCAACGTCTCGTGGGGGGTTTACATTCCATTAGATGTATCACTAATTGTCTCGAAAACTATCACTCGCAGAAAAAAAATTTATAAACAAAAAATGTGTATCTCGATGTGATCTATAACTTTTGTTTGAAAAATTTTGCGAAATTTGGCGTAATGGCTTAGATAAACGGAAACAACCAGATTTTTATGGTTTTTTTTAGGGTTTCGCTATGAAAATCGCCTTGTCGCAAATTTTCACTATCATATTCGTAATCAGCGAGTCAAAATACATAAGTATACGGAGTTTGAAGAAAATCGGAGAATTCAGCTATTCGGAGCTTTAACCCAAACATTTCATTAATTACTGAGGCTTTCGAATTAAAATAGTTCAATTTTTAACGTAAAAATCTATGAATCATTTAATTATGAACAGATCCATAATCGTCTTATAAAATCAAGTTTATTATTATTCTATGAGAGTCGAAATATAGTTCATTTTTGAAAATAACTACTTAATTCATATTTACAGTTTATCAACTCAACATTTTTCTTGTTTTCTTTTTTTGTCAAAGTTAACCCGTGCCCCCGAGCCTTTGAAATTATCATGGGGTTTTAAATTGGAAAAGCTTTATTTTCAAAAAAATGGAAAAAAGAGCTACTTGTTATAAAATTTTTGTGAATTGAAGTATTGAAACCTCTTAACGCATGTTCAAATAATAATTTCCACCCAGCAAGTTTTAATTTTGGCTCCCCACCCCCCTTCCAAGCCATTGTTATTGTGCTTGGAAAGTGACTTAAAAACTGCAACATAACAGTTTTCTATGAAATTCATACTAAAAACGGTATTCTTTGGATTTTTTTAACAAATATTATTTTTAATTGTGAAGGGACGAGTTTTCAAGTATTTTGTAAATAATGCTTAATTATTCAAATTATTATTTCTTTAACAATTATATTTTTCTCAACATTGTGGAAATTATTGTTTTCGGGATATAAGTGATAGATTTTAATTTTACAGAAACAGAATATACCTACATTGGATAGTTTACAAGAGAATGTAAATACCATGCAAAAGTTTCTAGACCTATATTTTTCAATACTTTATAAGAACACTCTAGTTTTAAGAATATTCAACTCTAAATTCACTTCCAATTACTACACGAAACCTGATAAAATTATATACCTGATGGTCTTAAATTGAAAGCAATGTATTAATTTTATTAGAAGTTATTAAAAAAATACCAACTTTAATGTTTTCTAAAAATTTTAATAAATCAAAAAGCAATTAATATTTTTTAATCTCTTTGCACTAGCTTTAAAGATAATTTTCTTAATTATTTTAGTGACTTCCCGGGTAAAAATTATAAGTATGGGATTGATCAATCATTGACTTTCAGAAGTATAAAACATGTATGGTAAATGAGACGATCCCATACTTCAAGTATATTGAAATAGTATAGCTAGAGTCTAGCTCAAGTATAGCTGAAGTATTGATGAAGTATAGATAAAGTATAGCTAAAGTATATATGAAGTATATGATATACTTCATCTATACTTAAGTATAGCTGAAGTATAGGATATACTCCATATATACTTAAGTATAGCTGAAGCATAGGATATACTTAATCTATACTTGAGTATGGCCAAAGTATCTCATACAATATGTGTTCATTTCTTTTTAAAGATATCATAGCAACGGGATAAAACATAATAAATCGTGAATGACAGATCCTCCGCAAATTGAAAAATTTCGTGATTTAAATAACTTCTTGAGAAAAGTGTGCAACGAATATTGTTCGCGAGTGTAATGAAGAAGTCAGTTTATAAATTTTTTCAGTTTTAGCAAAATTCTTTCCATATTTATCTCACGAAATCTACTTCGGAGTTAAAATTCAACCGTTCGTTTTTTCAACTAGATGGAGATTCCTTAAAGCAAGAAGATGTATATAATAAGATTCTTATATTCTTCTTATTATTTTCTATATGTGGGTGAGAGATCCAGTAATCTTTGATTCATAACCATAACATTATTATTGCATGAAAAAATTTGACTAATTTATTATTTAGATTAAAGACATAATGTTATATTTTTGATAATATGAAGAATTTCTTAAGTTTTGTTAAATTTAGAAGTTGCAACAAATATATATATTTTTCATGCTGTGAAAATCATGATTCTGGATCTCTCATTTGATGTATTTCAGGTGTTCAATGTCATCATCGAGAATAAAACGCTTGTAATTATTTCGTTTTATCACTTTATTCTATACCTATACCAGTATAGCTATACCTACTATAGCCACACTTTCCCTATACTTTAGGCATGCTTTATTTATATTCCTGAAATATTTGAGCTATATTTTACAGATATACATCAGCTATACTTCAGCTATACTTCAGCTATACTTCTAAGATATACTTTAGCTATACTCTTTCTATATTTCGACTATACCTTGTTATACCCTGGCGGACCGACCGAACGCAAACATTACGCTACAGCGTAACGGTAAAGTAATGGTAAAGTAATGGTAAAGTAATATGGCATTATAATTGATAAAAGAAACAAAATTAATATGTAAACTGTTGCAATTATGATAAAATGGTGAAATTTACGTTAAATGGCCATGCCGTAATTGCAACAAGTTGCTTTTGCAGCGTTAAAAAATAAAAAAACATAGTGACTGTCATTGCAGTCGGGCCCCTGCATATTGGCAACCCGTTAACGGGGCTTCAAGTGGGTTGCCAGTCTGCAGGGGCCTGACTTGAATGACAGCCACTTTGTCTTTTTATTTTTTAACGATGAGAAAGCAAGTTGTTGCAATGACGGCATGACCATTTAACGTAAATTTCAACGCTTTATTATAATTGCAACAGTTTACATATTAATTTTGTTTCTTTTATCAATTATAATGCCATATTACTTTACCATTACTTTACCATTACTTTACCGTTACTTTACCGTTACGCTGTAGCGTAATGTTTGCGTTCGGCCGGTCCGCCAGGGTACTTTAGCTAGATTTGAGCTATACATCCACCATACATAATTCAAATAGACATGAAGTATGGGATCGTCTCATATACCATACTTTTATTATACTATCTGAGAGACGACACCTATACGATTTCCCAGATGTTTTCCTAGATCAATCCCATACAAAATTTTTTTACCCGGGTTGATAAGATATTTCTAGAATTTTTTCTTTGATGTAATCATAACCTAAGCTTAATATAAAGACTTATGAATATTGATATGAAGTCACCCTGCTTGAAATACCGGTTATAAATCACAAGAAACCAGATAGAAACTGGTTAGAAACCAATTCGGGTTTTACCCGGTTCTAACCGATTTCTATCAGATCTCAATTTGAATTCCTGGAACGTACCCGTATCCTAAGCGGTTCTTATCCGGAAAATGTCAACAAAAAAAGTTGTGCAAAAAATTCTAACCCGTTAATACCGGGTTTCATCCGGCAAGTGGAACCAGAAATTGAATATTGGCCAAGACCACAGTTCGTTTCTAACTGGCTCCCAACCGATTCCTATACGGCACTCGACACCGGAAACATTCTAACCGGCCCTAACCGGTTTCTAGCCGGAAAACTAGAACCTGAAATTGAATTTTGGCACACTGAAATTCGTTACTAACCGGTTCCTAACCGTTTCCTACACGGCACTCGACACAGGAAACATTCTTACCGGCCCTAACCGATTTCTATCCGGCAAACTAGAAACTGAAATTAAATTTTAACAAACACTGAAATTCGTTTCTAACTGGCCCCCAACCGATTCCGACACGGCACTCGACATAAGAAACATTCTGACCGGCCCTAACTGGTTTCTATCCGGCAAACTAGAGCCTGCAATTAAATTTTGGCAAACACTAAAATTTGTTTTTACCGGACCCCCACCGATTCCTACACGGCACTCGACACCGGAAACATTGTAACTGGCCCTAACCGGTCTCCATCCGGCAAACTATAACCTGAAATTAAATTTCAACCAACACTAAAATTCGTTTCCAACCGGCCCCCAACCGACTCCTACACGGAACTCGGCACAAGAAACATAGTAACCGGCCCTAACTGGTTTCTATCCGGCACAGTAGAACCTGATTTAAATTTTGGCAAACACTACATTTCGTTTTTAACCGGATCCTAACCGATTCCTACACAGCGCATGATAGAGGAAACATTCTAACCGTCCCAAACCGATTTCTATCCGGCAAAATAGAACCTGAAATTGAATTTCAACCAACACTGAAATTCGTTTCCAATCGGCTCCTAACCGATTCCTACACGGCACTCGACACCGGAAACATTTTAACTGGCCCTAACTGGTTTCTATCAGGCAAACTAGAGCCTGCAATTAAATTTTGGCAAACACTAAAATTCGGTTTTACCGGACCCCCACCGATTCCTACACGGCACTCGACACTGGAAACATTGTAACCGGCCCTAACCGGTTTCTATCCGGCAAATTTGAATCTAAAGTTAAATATTGGCAAACACCGAAATACGTTTCTAACCGGCCCTTAACTGATTCCTACACGGCACTTGGCACAGGAAACATACTGACCGGCCCTAACCGGTTTCTATCCGG
This sequence comes from Andricus quercusramuli, assembly GCA_932178445.1. NCBI lineage: Eukaryota > Metazoa > Arthropoda > Insecta > Hymenoptera > Cynipidae > Andricus > Andricus quercusramuli. The sequence goes on from CAKNXH010056758.1 coordinate 41,333, forward strand.
CAAACTATAACCTGAAATTAAATTTCAACGAACACTAAAATTCGTTTCGAACCGGCCCCTAACCGATTCCTACACTGGACTCGACACAAGAGACATTGTGACTGGCCCTAACTGGTTTCTATCCGGCAAAGTAGAACCTGAATTAAATTTTCGCACACTAAATTTCGTTTTTAACCGGATAAAACCCGGATAGGAATCTGTTGTGAATATTACTCTGAGAAACTTTAGGTTAGAAAAATTACCAAAACGGATAGCAAATGGGGGCAAAATGCTTAAATTTCGACATTTTAATACACAAATAATAATTTATACTATTTTTATAAGAAGATTTCCTATTTGGTAATAGCAAGCCTTACTATTTTCTGTAGTAAAATCCGATGTAGGAAAAATTAGTAGAGAAATTAATAAATTGTACAAAAAGAATAAAAGTAATAAGTATTTTAAATAACATAATATACTAACTATGTAGAAGAAATTACTATTGTCTGTAGGAACACGATGTGTATTATGGACATTTTCTACTTTTTGGAACAAAGGTTATAAAATTGGTCCCAAATATTACTAACTGATTTAGCAGACGGTATCGAGCCTTGCACCGAGCGCAGCCGAGTGCATCCGACGTGTGTCGATCGCCGATCAACGGATTTTCATGCTTTGTTTTCAAACGTATTGGCTCGTGGTTATGTATCAAAACATAACCATTCATTAAAATTTTATGTAATTTTACTATATTCAAGTGTTTTCAAAATGTTGTATTCCTGAAATATAATATATGCTTTAAATTTCCTTTTAATTGTGTTTTTTGTTATAAAAATAGTTAAATTTATAATAAATATTGTACCTACATTTGATTTACATTTAAAATAATTTAATTTTGAAGATTTCCAATTTAGAATTATTTTTAGGTAGCGAAAATGACATTTGATTTATGTTTCAATCCAAAATCCGCAAAAAAACGTAATTTAAAAAAAAAAATTTACTTATTTTAATTACATTAAAAATTTTGTTGTTTAAAATTATAAAAATATCATCAATAATAATCAATTAAGGATTAAATGAATTAGAACCAATAAACTTTCTATCACTTAGGTCTTATGGAAGTTTTCATTCTGAGTCTCAAAATGTCTTATAGGTAGATGGATCATCGCCCGACTGCTGTCCCGGAGACGCGTGTTCGATTCCCGCCAGCTTCGTTTTGTTTTAACCCGATTTTTCTGTTTCAGCTTTATAATAATAATACTATCTTTTAAGAATATATACATATATGTAATTTCTAATGTTGTTAATTCCTAATTTAAATAAATGTGAATTATGCGTTAAATGTAGAATATGTGTGTAGGTATAGTGAAAGTTTAGCAACACGTGTTATTTTTTTTTATTATTCCCCCTGTAGCATATTTTGCTAACCAGTTAGTAATTCGATGCGCACGGTCCCTGCGACGGTTAGGGCGCGGTTTGGACCGTTTAAAACCTACTTGTAACTGGGTCCCATCCGGGTTTTAACCGGGTCGATCCAGTTAAAAACCGGTTGGGAGTCTGTTACGAATATTACATGTTGCCGGATAGAGCCCGGTTAGTTGTCGGATATAAACCGGGGGCAAAAATCAGGTACAAGCCGGTTAGGACCGGATAAGAACCGGGTTGAAATATTTTGTGGGCCCAGTTGCAAACCGACTAGAAACAGGATAAGAATATTACATAATGCCAGATAGAGCCCTGTTAGGTGTCGGTTATATCCCGGAGACAAATACCGGTTAGGGCGCGGTTTGGGCCGTTTAGAACCTATTTCTATCCGGTTTCTAACCGGGTCTTATCCGACATTTTAAGCAGGGCAGGTTTTCATAACTGAATTAAAACAAATTAATAAAACAGTATTCTAACAGACTTGCAGAAAATAATCTTCAAAATTAGCCCAAAAACAATAAAAAATGGGTTATTTCCGAATTTATTGATATTTTCCGGAAACATTAATAATTGACGTTTTTTCAAACAACTTCTAAAAAATTAACACATACTGATTCTCATTTATGTCCATAAAACGTGTACTTTTATCACCTTTTATGCAATAATTGAGAAAAAATCTGCAGTTTATTATTATTGAAACTAGGGTGCTTGTTCAACCTATTGGAAAATAGATATCCAGAAACTTCTGCACGATATTAGATATAAGAGAAAATGAATTTTTGTACTCCTACATGCGCGTGAGTTATTATTTGCTTTGTATCAGATTTAAATTTCAGTTGACGTTTACCGAAGATGTTTACACATAAATCTGTCTTGGGTCTGTTTTTACGTTGAAAGGTTTTAATATCGCTGACATTTTTTCGGAAAGACACGAGACTGAACCAATGCACCAGGAGTAAAAAGCACATCTTCTCCGGGTAAGTCTGGGTTTTCAAGTACTTTTGGGTCCGTGGGGTAAGTTCCTCGAAGACACGAGATTAAATGAATGCCCCAGGTGTAAAAAACACATCTTCTCCGGGGAAAAGTCTGATTTTAGCAGTACTTTAGGGTGCCGGGAGTGGCATCCTCGAGGTTACGAGATTGCACCAATACCTCAGTTGTAAAAAATACGACTTCTCCAGGTAAGTCTGGGTTTTACAGTACATTAGGGTCCTTGGAATAAGTTCCTCGAAAACACGAGATTTAATGAATGGCCCAGGTGTAAAAAACACATCTTTTCCGGGGAAGTTTAGGTTTTACAGTACTTTAGGGTCCCTGGAGTAAGTTCCTCGAAGACACGAGACTGAACCAATGCACCAGGTGTAAGAAACATATCTTCTCCAGGGAAATCTAATTTTCGACAGTACTTTAGGGTCCCTGGAGTAAGTTTTTTGAAGACACGAGATTGAACCAATGCACCAGGTGTAAAAACACATCTTCTCTGGGGAAGTTTGATTTTTACACTACTTTAGTGTGCCTGGAGTGAGATCCTCAAGGACACGAGATTGAACCAATACCCCAGGTGTTAAAAACACATCTTCTACGGGGAATTCTGAGTTTTACAGTATTTCAGGGTCCCTGCAGTAGGTTCCTCCAAGACACGAGATGGAACCAAAGCCCCAGGTGTAAAAAACACATCTTCTCCGTGGAAGTGTTATTTTTACAGTACTTTAGGATCGCTGGAGTTGGTTTCTCAAGGATACGAGATTGAATCAATATAAAAAAAAATCTTCTTCAGGGAAGTCTGGTTTTTACAGCACGTTAGGGTCCCTGAAGTAAGTTCCTCGAGGACACGAGATTGAACCAGACTTCCCGGCAGAAGATGCGGTCTTCACACCTGGGGTATTGGTCAAATGTCCTGTCTCAGAGGAACCCACTCCAGGCACCGTGAAGCACTGTAAAAACCAGTATTCCCCGAAGAAGATGTGTTTTTTACACCTGGAGCATTGGCTGGATCTCTTGTCATCGAGGAACCCACTCTAAGCACCCTAAAGTTCTGCCAAAGCCAGAATTCCCAGAAGAAGATGTGTTTTTTACTCCGAGGGCATCGTTTGGATCTCGTGTCGTCGAGGAACTCACTCCAGGGACCCTAAAGTACTGTAAAAACCAGACTTCCCCGGAGAAGATGTGTTTTTTACACCTGGTGCATTGGTTGAATCTCGTTTCTTCAAGGAACTTACTCCAGGGACCCTAAAGTAATGTAAAATCCAGACTTCCCCGAAGAAGATGTTTTTATTACACCTGGTGCATTGGTTCAATCTCGTGTCTTCGAGGAACTTACTCCACGGACCGTGAATTACTGGAAAACCCGGACTGCCCCGGAGAAGATGTGTTTTTTACACCTGTTGCATTGGTTCAATCTCATGTCTTCGAGGAACTTACTCAAGGGACAATAAAGTAATGTAAAAAATTAGATTTCCCAGGAGAAGGTGTGTTTCTTACACCTGGTGCATTGGTTCAATCTCGTGTCTTCGAGGAACCTACTCCAGGGACCAGTTTACAAGGCCTTCGAGGTAAACATTGATAATTACTCTCCAAACGAAGGTAAAAACAGAAGAATACCCTCAGATGTGCGGGTTAACGTTTACCCACACGGGGTAATTTTGTTTGCAGATAATCTTTACCCCGAAATACGTGTAAAGATTACACTTAGCTTTTTCTGTGGTTTGGTAAGGGTCTTTAAATTTCAATAGTTTCAAACTCAATCTCGTAACAATTTTACGTATTATTTTCAGTCGCGGATTGCTTATATATCTGCACAAATAAACATTGTAGCGTGCTTTTTTATATATTATAAGTTTCTATTTAAGAAATTAATGGCAAGTTAACAAAATAATGAAGGAAAAAAGGGGGAAAATGACAAAAAAGATTAAATCTGGGGACTGTAGGGGATTTCAAGAAGAATAAGGGGGAAAACAGGGGAATAGGAAACTGACTGTGATCCCAGTTTTTATTTGATTTTTCAGCGATTTATTAAATTTTTGATTAGACACACACACACACACACACACACACACATACATACACACACACATATATATATATATATATATATATATATATTTATTTATACAAGTATACACATTGATAAAATATTGTATTCTTTCTTATTACAGATTATACACATCGATAGCGCCTGTGCACGAGTGCCTACAAGATCCGAGTACAACCGGGGAAACGTACCCTTCAAATTACAATTATTTAAGACTACAACCGTCACACGAATCAGAAAACATGTTTATTCACAGAATTCTTGGATGTCCCAAACTACAACTCGACAACCATGATAAGTAAGTGTGAAACAAATTCACAATAAATAATTGTCATTATTTCAGGGATCACTGTCAGTGCTCTATACACCTTCTTTACGCTGTTTTTCTTAGAATCATCTAATCCCTATAATTACGAATTTTGATGATTTCTTCAACTTTTTTACATTTATTTTTAAGAGGAATAGTACATTTCGTAACTAGTACGATACTTTCCAGAGTAAAATCATAAATGGCGTGATTTCACTGTCTCCATCGAAAAATGCAAAATCACGTTTTGAGTCGGCGAAGGAGCGCATGAGTTCTGCTGCGTCTTCGTTCTAACGAGCGTGCATGAGACAACAAAGGATAAAGTGCGAGGCGATAGGAACACGCTTAGGGTTGTAAAGTTTCATGAAACTTTGGAAACGTTTTAAAGTTTCCAAAGTTTCAACCATTAGAGCGGGAAAATTCAAAATATAAAAAAATACTATTAGGTATTAAATATAAACATATAATAGTATCCCTTGTGTTTCAAAGCAAATCGGTTCAACTACTTCAAATAAATAAATCACGTGCCAATTGTTAGCAGCATGTGATTTTCAAAATATTTTATTGGAATAGTTAATCATTAGATCATTGAAAATTAATAAGCATTGAATGGAAATAAATAAGATTACATCCTGCTATTTCATAAAACTATCAGGTTTATTTTTTAAAACTTTTTCTTCCAAAAAAATTCTAATTTCGATCAGTGCTATATCTCTCAATATTTTAAATGAATTTTTGATATAGAAATATATATTTGCATAAGAAATCTTGAATCTAGTTTGAACGTTTGGTTCCGTTAACTGTGTTTGAGCACAACTTTGGTATTTAAAAAATCTTAAAACTATAGTTTGGAAGCTCAGTCTTCAATGACTTTCTCTTAAACTATCCATGCTGGCTGCCTAAGTCTTGGAGCAATGCATCTATAAAATAAGAATGATACAGGTAAATAATTTATTTGTATACATATTTAAAAACCAGATCATCAAAGTAGACTCACAATATTTCTTGCAGTAGATCATTCTTGCATATTGTGACCCAACAACTCTTCATCCAAAAACTCCTCCAAATACACCTCGTCAAACAATTCTGGTTCTTCATTTTCTCCTAATACGACCTGCATGTCATCTGATTCGTCTGCAGGAACGTTCAGTTCACAAAAATTGTAAACTTCCTTATTCTTTTCTAACTCTGGAGCCTTCTGCGATTTTTGCTTTCGAGTTGACTTCAGATACTTTAATTAAATATTTATTAAACATTAAATTAATTTATACATATTACACGAACAATAGGTAAGTTTTTTTAAGCTTCGGATAAGAAGAAATACCTTCACATTTTGCTTGATATATGTAAGTTTTCCAGCTCTTTCCATCAGGAGACGATTGGTCACTTTATTGTGAACGCCAGCATACGTACTATTGGTACGTTCACAAGCTGCAGAAATAGGTGGTAAGCTTGGGATTTTTAGTGCCATAGATCTCAAAGATTTACCGACGCAACAAGCCTTCCACCACAGGTAAGGCGTCATTGTCGTCGCCGTTACTTTAAGATGCATTTTATTCCAGACACCTTCCTGCAATCTAAACATATTGCACTGTCAGCACATCTTCAACCGAGATACCTTCAATGTCCGAATAATGAATGGCCATTCTGGCCAAGAATTTGTGAGCTTCAACTAGCTCTTCGTCAGTCAGGTCTTTTCCTAGCTTTGCTGGATCTAACAAATTGGCAGCATAATGTATCGGCTTGATACAGAAGTCATACCTATCGTCGAGGATTTCGTTTATAGCAGCTTTATCCGCTCGAAGTAAGATTGATTTTGACAACGAATCAAGGAAATGACCTTTCATCTCTGCAAATGCTGTGCACGCTGAACTCATCTGAGACTCGTCACTCTCTATTTTGTGAAGCCAAGACACCAGTGGTTTTAGGAACTCAATTATTTCCTCAAGATTGTTCCACAAGTTACAATCCAGTAGAATCTCTTTTGTTCCTGCGCTTATAATTGTTTCCGCTCTAGGATCAACGCACAACTCTCGAAGGGGAACTCGGTTGCATAGAACACTCCTCATGCAAATAAATATTGTGCCAAATCTTGTCTTCCCTTGCATGAGCAATGCTGATTGCTTGCCACAGCATCCTGCAAATATGAAATGCACATGTCTTTGTTAAAATATGAAATTTATATAATTTATGATAGAGTAATTGCAGTAAAAAATTATTAAACTACCTGCTTCTTTCTTTGCATCTCTTTCGGATCGTTGCTTTTCGACGAAAACTGCTCAGAGGATTTGACTTCCTCTTACCTCGTTCACCACAGAAACGCAGGACTTTCTTACAACAACGATGCAGGTTGTTTCCGAGCAGATATCTTTGAAGAAAAGATGAATACCGTGCAACAAACAGCCATAGGTAGTAATATGCGGATATTCTTCTTGAACTATTTTCCATGCTAACTTCATTGCCGAAGCATTATCAGTCACAATACCGATGACTTTAAGAGGACCAACTTTGATTATGATCGCCATCATCATATCAGCAATGTGCCGTCCGGTGTGGTGGTCTGCTCCCGTAGGAATTGTTTCAACAAAAATTGGGTCAGGTGTGGTCATCACAACGTTCACGATGGCTGCCCGATGAATATTTGACAGGGTGCATCTGTAATTCTTTGATCCACGTCTTTTTTTACCTTCAGAAATTCAGCGTCTAGTAGTCGGTTAGAGAGAATGTATCGTGAGGGAAGTTTAAATGTCGGTCTCAGTTTGGAAAAAAAAGCTATCCAGTATTCATTTTCCACAAGCGAAAGAGGAGAACTGGAACAATAGATTGCTCTTGCTGAAAGAGTCTGCAGTTCCAACTGAAAAAAGCCGAAATAATTTTTTAATTTACATTTTATTACAATCAAAATCCAGGACTCCCTTTTTTACATCAAATTATGAAATAAATATTTGTTATACTTGTAAAAAATGAACCACTTCCTTTTTTATTGGCCAGAAATTTCTAAAGAAAGCCAAATTATAAATAAACAAATTCTTAATTTCATGCGAACATAAGTCTTCCTTGTAAAATATGCGGGAATATCTTAAAAGCTTTGTAAAGCCTTTGGAATCATTGACATCTTTATGAAATCTGTGAAATCTTTTGAAATCTTTATGAATTCGTTGGGATTTTTTTAAATACTACAAACCTCAGTGAAAGCTTGAAATTCCTGTAAAATCTTTAAAAAATCTTCTGGAATTTCTGTAAGCTTTTGTAAAATCTTTAAAATCCTTGAAATTTTTTGCAATTTTTTGAAATCTTCAAAATATTTGTGAAATCTTTCTTTAATCTTTATGTGTGAAATATTTTTTATTCGTTTGAAATCATTAAAATCTTTTGAAATATTCTAAATTTTGTGGAAACCTTTTGAAATCGTTTAAAATCATTGAAATGTTTTAAAATCTTTGAAGTCTGCTGAACTGCACCTTTGTTGAAATCATTGAAATATTCTGAAATCCTTATGAATTCTTTGAAAATTTTTTAAAAGCTTTCCGAATTCTTTCGTATTTGTTTGAAATCATTGGAATAATTTAAATATATGTGAAATTTTTTTATATTCGTTTGGAATCACTGAATATTTAAAATCTTTGTGATATCTTATGAAATCTTCTGACAAAATTTGAAATCGTTAAAAATATTTGAAATGTTCTGAAATCTTTAAAATCTGTTGTATTGTAACCTCGTTGAAATTTTTCAAGTCTTTGGAAGCTTTGAAATCTATCAAAACTTTGTGAAATTTTTTGAAATCTTTTTTTAATATTCGTTCGTAAAATCTTTTCTGTTCGTTTGAAATCATCAAAATCTTTTAAAATATTGTCAAATTCGTTGAAACCTTTTAAAATCATTAAAAATCTTTTAAATGTTTTGAAATCTTTAAAGCTGGTCTACTGTACCCTTCGTAAATCTTGGAAATTCTTGAAATCTATTGAAATTCTTATGAACTCTTTGAAATATTTGTGAAATCTTTTGTAATCATTTAAAATCACTTGAATATTAAATTCTTTGTTAAACTTTCAAAATATTCTTACAAAATTTTAAATAGTTTAAAATATTTGGAATGTTTTGAAATCCTGAAATATAGTATACTTTACCCTTTCTGAAATATTTGAAATACTTGTATTCTTTTGAAATCCTTATGGATTTTATGAAATATTTCTGAAATATTTTGCATTCGTTTGAAATCATTGGAATATTTGAAATATTTGTGAAGTCTTTCTGAAATCTTTTATATTCTTTTGAAATCACTGAATAATTAAAATCTTTATGATAACTTATGAAATCTTCTACAAAAAATTGAAATCGTTTCTAATCTTTTAAATGATTTGAAATCTTTGAAATTTGGTGTACTGCACCCTTGCCGAAATCCTTGGAATCTTTTTGAAATGTTCGACATTTTTGGGAATTTGTTGTGAAAACTTTTTAATCTAGTGCAAGCGCCTTTTTGGATCATTGAAATCTTTGAAATCTGATTCTGAAACGGAATTAACATCGAAATTTTTAACTAATAATTTTTATAATTTTTAAGTTGAATACCACAACAAAATGTAGGCTGCAATATTCTATATTAGCGGAGACGAAATTGAGAATTTATAAAATTATTCACAAGATTAAAATCTCTTCTTTGCAATCTATAAAATAATTGGTACAGTCTACAAAAAGTGCCTTGAAATCTCTTCATTTATTCTGTAATAAACAGAAGATTAATTATATCTTGATAAATAACAAACTTTTCAGTAGCGAGATTTCTTCTGAACAAGATGTTTCTTTCATAATAGACTAAAAAATTCAAATTACCCTTCGCATTTCAATCAAATTACTGTTTTAAAAGTAAAAAATTCAAATTAGGGGATCTCGTGAAAAATTCAAGATTTACAGGTTTTAAGGTCTATATACTTCAAACTTGTATACATATCTAAAGGATTTCCTAAACAATTCTGAATAATTAGTTTTTCTGAATGTCGTATGATTCTTTTTCTCTTTTATATTTTAGCACGAAGCCTTTCATTTTTTAAAACTTTTGAAATATTCATTTATACATACATGATAAATATGAATAATCTCACCTGTAGTGCCTCTGGAATTTCCCAGCAGATCTATTTATCTATTAAATCATTTACTTTTCGTTTGGATCCAGGATTACTAGGATTTTCAGTGTTGACAAGCAACGGATCTGGAATCTTGTCATTGGCTTCGAGCTCATTATCAATATTATCTGTGTTTTCTTCGTTATTTGGATGATCCAGATCAGGACTAGGATTGGGAGTACTCGTTTATGTAGGGGAGAGTGCCCTTGGTTGGGACGGTCCTTGGTTGGGACAGCGGGGATAAATGTTATAGATTAAGCATTAAAATCTGAAAAAATTATTTCAGTTTTCATTTATTATAAGGCATGAATGGCTAAAGTGGAAATTATTTTTGTTTAGCTTACCCCTAGATATGGACGAAAATCACTCACAGCTATCAAAAGTAAAATGTTAGGGTATTTTTCCAGTGAATTTTTATTATCTTATCAAAATATTTTTGCAAAATAAAGAATATCTGCTTGTAGGGAATTTAATTAGTTTTATATAACCATTCATGTTTTTCAAAAATACTAACACTAACTATGTGTAAAAAATTATTTTCTATGCACACGGAATATTCCTTGGTTGGGACACCTGCATGTTCCTTGGTTGGGACACTTCGCGCATGCTCATTACATTTGATTTTATTTTCGCTTTCGACAACAGTAGAAGAAAAATTCTGGTAAATAGCGTCGATGTTGTAAATAGCGATTGTTTATTGAGAACAACATTGAGGCAAGCTGTTCAACTTTATAAAATAATGATTATAAAAATTCCACATAAGAATATTAAGTTAACTTGGCAGAAGTCGTTTTTCTTTCAATGTATAACGTATAAAACATGCTATTACGAATGCTATATCTTTAAATAAGTGAATCGAGTAATAATTGTTCATGGAATTATGTGATTTCCACTTAAAAATAATTGTTTTCGATTATCCGACATTTTGAAGATTTGTTAACATGTTCTAGATGGACAAAAAGTCCAATTCCAAAGTTTCATATATTTTATTGTTCAAATTTTTGTAAAATTAATAAATAAACAAATATATATGTATACATATATAATACTTCTAGTTAATATCATTCTCTATATTTCAGAGTGAATAATGTCAGTTATATCAAGAACTGTTTCATTTGTTCAATATAAACTTTATGAAACTGACCAATTTTACACAGCTGTAATATATTGCTGCATCTACAGAAAAATCTTTTACATGACATAACTTGTTTCCCTTATACATTTCCTATATTTTTTACTTGTTTCTAAATATTGTATCACGTTTATCCAGAATTTCCCAAAGAAGTGGAAGATAGGTATGTATGCTATTTAAAAAGCTTCAATTTCTCTTGAATTTAGCAGAATTGGTGTGAGTCTATATTAAGAAGTTGACTTGCGAATAAAATCATCATTTAAATATTTTATGCCAAAAATAATTTCTTCTTTATTTGCAGGTTTTTACATTAATAGTGCCAATTTTTTGTGGAGTAGAATAAATTCTTTGCACTCCTGTGGAACTTCTATCATGATACTTAGAAGCTACTTTAGAAGCTACACTTTTGCCAAGACGCAGTTGTAATAAAAATTTATATATATATATATATATATATATATATATATATATATATATATGTTGCATGCAAACTTAAAAATTACAAATGATTCCAAGGATTTCAGAAATATTTTTGCTAATTCAAAGAAATTAACGTAGATTTCACAAAAATTTTATGGATTTTACGAATATTTCAAAAGATTTCACAAAAATTAAAAATTTTAAAAGATTCACAAGATTTCAGAAGTATTTTAAAAAGTTTCACAATCATTTCAAAACAATTCAGTAAGCTCACAACTCTTCCAAAAGACTTCATAATATTTCAAAGATTTAAAAAATTGCAGATATTTTGAAGATTTTTAAATGCATTAGTTCTCATCGCATTTTTTTATTTTTAAAATAACAATCTTTATTCGCATGTATTCTGGCATTGACTTACGTCAGTAAAGACACGCTGAAATAGTAATGATTTCTTCCGCAATGGATGGGAAGGTGCCTAAGAATGGGGCGCTTTCTATGAGATGGCATTGCTCTTGGTTCTGTTCGCCACTTACCACACGTCATCGCGCGACCTTGCTCATCATTCGTCACATTTTCACTGGACAGGATGAGGTATTCCACAATGGAAAGTCTGTCAGCGACTATTTTTGCAAAATCGTCGGAACGACAATTACTTATGATTCTGGTAAATGCTACATTTAGATCTTGAAATGTGATAGTAATTCGTAGGTTGATATTTACTGCTATTATTAGGGACATTTTATCGTGATTTTTGAATTTGATATGAATCTTCAAGCCGATACTAAGTGTTAACAGAGGGAAAATTTTATTCAGATTTTCGAGTGTGATAGCAATTTCTAAGTCGAAACTTAATCTTAAGATTTCTAATAATGTAATGGAATTACGGTAGTGGCTGAATTCACACGTAGCGGACATTTAACTCCGGACAGTTATTTGACCGGACATCTAGTTACTTTCGGTACTTTTGGTAACTAAAAGTTTTCGGCGCCAGGTTTCAAATGTTTACAAGTTTGTGACAGATCTTATAGCAAAAGTACGTAACCTGACTTAACCTCGGAATAATTAATTATAATTTAGTTAAGCAAATGGCGAATAATGTACGTGTATAAATAAATAAGATAAAATATATTTTAATGATCAAATTTCCAATTGCAGCTTAGACAAGTTTGGAAGAACTTATAAAATATATTTTCATTTTGAATTTTCCAACAGTAGTTTACACAGTTTTGGGAGCACTTGTAAAATATATTTTAATAATAACTGATTTATTAGAATAATTTTTTTCTTAATCTCAGAATTCCGAAATGGAATGTGGAATGTGCTACAAAAAATGTATACGTTCTCAAATCTTGAGGCACTCGTGTTTCGAAGGATTCAAAGAATCTTAGATTCATTCAGATAATATAATACTCGTATATCCTGTGTGCGGTAATTAATAATATAATATTATAATTTTGATGGAGAAGCTTATAGATAGAGAAAATGTATCTCATTCTATCCCTTTTTCAATCTAAATTCATGTCTATCTACTTCAATACTTATACATATAATACTTATAAATATATACTACTTATACATATAATACGTATACATATATAATACTTATACATATAATATCTTACACAATATAATAATCTATCCACGTCAATCTTTTTCTATCTCACCGTCAATCAAAATTCCGGTCTTTCTTTCTCACTCTCCTTTTCTTTATCTCATCCAATCCTTTATCTATCCACGTCAATATTTTGCTATCTCTTCCTCAATCTAAATTTCCGTCTATCCTTTTCAATCCCCTCTTCTCTATCTCATCCTATCCTTTGTGTAACCACGTCAATACTTTTCTATTTTTCCGTCAATCTAAATTGTCATCTATCTCTTTCAATCTGCTCCTCTTTATCTCATCCTATGCTACGTTTATCAACGTCAATATAGATTTCCGTCTATCATTAACAATCCCCTCTTTTCTATCTCATCCAATCCTTTATATATCCACGTCAATATTTTTCTATCCCTTTTTCAATCTAAGTTTACGTTTATCTCTATATCATTGTATCATACATCTATCGTCTAACTTTTTCTATCAATTTTTCAGTCTGAATTCACGTCTATCTTTTAAATGCACTCTTCTCTTCCAATCCTAGCATTTAGCTATCCACGTTAATATTTTGCTTTCTCTCTGTCAATATAAATTCCTATATATCTTTCTTAATCTCCTCTTTTATATCTTATCCCAACCTTTATCTATCCCCGTCAAAATTTGCCTATCTCTATGTCAATCTAAATTCCCGTCTATCTTTTTCAATCTCGTCTTCTTTATCTCATTCTATCCTACGTTCATCAATGTCAATCTTTTACTATCTCTCTGTATTTCTAAATTACCGTCTATGTTTTTCAATCCCCTCTTCTTTATCTTATCCTATCCTTTATCCATCCACTTCAATATTTTTCTATCTCTCTGTCAATCTGAATTCCCGTCTATCATTTCCAATTTCCTCTTCATTATCTCATCCTATCCTACGTTTATCAATGTCAATCTAAATTCACGTCTATCAAACTTTTACTATCTCTCTGTCAATCAAAATAATTATCTTTTTCAATCTCCTATTGTTTATCTCATCCTATCCTCTATCTATGTACGTCAATATTTTTCTAACTCTCCGTTAATCTTAATTTACGTCTATCATTTTCTATCTTCCTTTCAATCTAACTTTATGTTTATCTTTTTCAATACCCTCTTCTCTATCTCATTCTATCCTTTATCTACTCTCGTAAATATTTTATATTTTATATATTCTCTGTCAATCTAAATTCTCGTCTATCTTGTTTAGTCTCCTCTTATTTATCTCATCGTATCCTTTGTCAATAAAAGTCTATCTTTTTCTTTTTCAGCCTACATTCACGTATATCTTCTTCAATCCCGCATTCTCTATCTCATCCTATCATGTATCTATTAATGTAACTCTTCTCTATCTCTGGTACTCTAAATTCTCGTCCATCCTTTTCAATCTCCTCTTCTTTATTTCATCCTATGCTACATCTATCAACGTCTTTGTCTATCTCGTTTTCAATTTCATTTTAACTCACGTTGTATTTCTGGTACGTGGTGAACGTCAAATTGATTTTTTTAATAAATTCCATAACTGTTCGATGGAATCCCTAAATGTTGAGGGATAGAAAATGATGAGAGAACTCTATTGCGGAAGATAGCAAAATAGATAGACAAAGATCCAAATTTATATTAAAGATATATTATATTACAACTGTTAATAACTCAATTAGTTAGGAATTTTTCTCAATCTCTTATCAAGTGATAAAAGATCTCACACTATTTCATTAGCAACTTATTTCTACTGATTGAGATTGAGAGAGATTGTTCTTTATAATGATGAATTACTTCCAAAACAAATATCCCCTGATATATCACTTTTTATTTCTCCGTCCATATTTTCTTCATCAGTACTGTTTTGGGGTGATTTTTGTTAATGAATAAATTTTTAATACATTAATAAATCGTTTATTAAATCATATTCAAATAGCATTGGACAATAATCAAAGAGAAAAAATCTACTGTAAGAATTAGAATTGCGCGCGAATATCAACAGAAAAGTTCTGAACTCGGAGGAAGTACAAGACGAAGTGTCTATCCTGACCAAAAAATCAAGTCACGAAGGAGAGGCAAAGTGGGAAATTTTGGAAAATAAGTGGGAGCGAATTGGAAGATTATTGGTGGAAATTGAGAGGGTGGAGACAACGGTTTCTTCTCTAAAATTTGGAAGGAAGGGATGGTGGGAGAAAATAGAGAGAAAGGACTGGAAGATGCAAGATGGGATTGCAAGAGGTCGATAGGGTAATAACAATTAGGACCTAATCTAGGACCTTAGGCTGTACCTAGGCCGTCCGTTTCCTTAAGTACATAGAAGAACGTGCTCGGCGACAAAAGCAAAATATTAGGAAGAGACGAAATCATAAATACATAAATAAAACTAAAGCGAAGAAAATCCGAAAATGAAAGAATTTCGGATAACATAAATTCATAAAAGTAGAAAGTAAAAATTCCAGAAGAAATCTGTCTAACAGCTGTGTCAGGAGAGCCTTTATCTAAATGCGAATAATGACATATTTATATAAAGACGCAATTCTCAAAAAAAAAGATAGCATTTCATGAAAACATAAAAAATAAAATAAATTGTTACGACGTAACAAGTACTTTGTACGTCCATTTCTCCGTTATTGCTTTCCTATTTTTGAATAATGTCTACATACATAACATTTTCCCGAGGTTAAGTCAGGTTACGTACTATTTCTATAAGATCTGTCACAAACTTATAAACATTTGAAATCTGGCGTTAAAAACTTTTAGTTACCAGAAGTAGGAAAAGTAACTAGATGTCCGGCCAAATAACTGTCCGGAGTTAAATGTCCGCTACTTGTGAATTCAGCCAGTGGTACACATTCTGTTCAATGGAAGTGGGAAGTTAGCTTCATTGAAATAGTTCGGGCTTTGTCACTCGCATAAGTCAAAATGAAAACAATCGGCAGATTAAAATATTCATGCAAATTTCCAAAATGCAACAGCAAATATTATCATCCATTAAAAGATACTTCTTACGAGGATAAACGTTTTCACAAATTCCCGAAACAGAAAAATTTCAGGGGAAAGTGGAAGCAAGTCTGTAATTTAGAGGATGAATTGAACGTTGATAATATGTACGTTTGTTGTGATTATTTTAATGCAAGTCAATATAGAGATCGCTCTCATAAAAGACTAACATGGGATGCAGTGCCTTGCGCCGTTCTCATAGAAGATTTTGTTGAACCTGAGGTAATTTCAACATCAGAGAATAGTAATTCACATTTAAATACAATTAAACCTGAATTTCACCTTGCTGCATCAGAAGTAGCAAATCTTAAAATTGCCAACGCGGCAGAGAATGACAGCTCCAATATTTCTATTTTTTCTCTGGATAAAAAACTTCACAATAACGAAATGTCAGTCATATCAGAAATTGAAATTTCCAACACGGTAAAAATTAACAGCACAAATGTTTCCAGTAATTTAAATTTCAATAATATTCAACATGAGTTTAACCCTACCGCGCCAGAAATGGCAAACACTGAAATTACAGAAACTGTGGAGATCGATAGTTCAAAAATAGAAATATCTGCATATAGTGGTACTGAGGTGCATAACGTTTTAGATGAGCATTCTTATTTTGCTAATCCTGTGGAATCGCCCAATCCTTTTGAAACCCAACCTTCCTTATTGGAGGATATTACAACCATTTTGTCTAGTAGTGATGAGCCTACAGAATGTTATATTGAAAAAAATAAAAAACTTAATGTTTCTAACGACACTCATAATGGGGAAGATCGGTTTCCGGCCCACGTAAGACGAAAGAGGAAGGAGGGCAATTTGTTTGGGGTTTTAAGGCAGTTCGGGGCATCAAAAGCAAATCTTACACCTCGGGAAGAGGAAATGTATCGTATTCACCGTAAGGTCGAAATTCAAATGTGCAAACTAAAAAAGAAGCTGAAAGATAAAACAAATGCAGTTGAATACCTTGAATATTTGCATAAAAAAATTTGTTTGAGACTACTGAAAAAGATTTGAATAATGTGACAAAAGATTTCATCCAATCACAATTACGGAATTGTAACAAGAAACCATCCGGCCGCAGATGGACCATTAATGATAAAATATTCTCACAATCTATTTTTAAGCGCAGTCCGAAACTATATAGACATTTGCCCTCGCACTTTCTATTACCATCGCCTAGATTGTTAAAAGCTGTTTTATCCAAAATCCCATTTGAACCGGGTATTAACAAGGCAATAATGCAAGAATTAAAAATTAAATGCAAATCAATGAAAAAACTAGATCGTAATTGTGTCGTAATGGCGGATGAAGCCCACTTAGCTGCTGAATTAACGTATGAACCTCATAAGCAAAAAATAACTGGGCTTGAAGATCTCGGTCATTTAGGTCGAAGTATTGAGCAAGCGAATCACGCGTTTGTCTTCATGGTCCGAGGTGTAAGAAAAAAATGGAAGCAGGTTGTTTCGTACTATTTCACTAAAAATACCGTTGACACTGAAAGTTTAAAAGTTTTGTTTACTACAGTTATTTCTGATCTACAAAGCTGTGGTTTCAACGTTGTAAGTACGGTTTGTGATCAGGGACCCACCAATAGAGCTGCTATCCATCAGTTATGCGAGGAAGCAAGTAAAACGCTTCAACTAAAAAAAAATGCTAACACATCTTGCGAGGTTCCTCAAAGGTCAGAAGATCCAATTGTTTCTTCAGACGCATCAGGTCCTGAAACTTTGCCTGAAGTAATATTCAGTAAATCTGATGAACAGTTATTTGAGGCTTGTAACGTTTCAGAAGAGTCACATGCTGATTCTTCTTAAACTTCACAAGCCTCGAACATTCGTTTCGATAAGTCTGGGTCCAAAACTCTGAGCGATGTTTTACATTCGCAGCTTGTAGTTACCGGTCGTGATGAAGAATCGCGGGCTCTAAGACCTCCACCAGAACCTCCGCCTTTTGTGTCAACTTTCGTTGGCCGAGAAATAGACTCTTTACAAAAATCACAGGTCTCCTTCTTTCTCGTTAATGAAAGACCTGTAGTTGTTATATTTGACGTACCACATCTATTAAAAAACTTAAGAAATGCTATGCTTAAGTGCGATGTAGCTTTTGATAGCGATAAAATAGCAAAGTTTGAGTATATTGAAAAAGTGTTCAATCTCGATCAACAATAAGAATTTAAAACTTTAAAAAATTCAGAAAAGGAATATTTCGAGTTCAAACAGTCTTGGGTTAAAATGAAAGTTCAAATTGCAGCCGCACAATTGAGTAGCTCCATTGCAAGCGAAATTAACACATATGTTACTCTTGGCAAGCTGCCAGAAGAGGCTATTTACACAGATCAGTTTGTGCACCTTGTCGATACATTATTTGATTCTTTGAATGGTTCAAAAATAAAACCTGATAACGTATACAAAAAGCTACGATGTTCTGTTTCTAAAGAAACATCGCACATAAAATTTTGGACTGATATGTTACATAATATTTCCACGTGGCGCTTTTTAGAAAAGGGTAAAGACGTTACGAATCGTTTTCACTTTATTAAGGGTTGGCAAATTACCATTAGGTCAATGATTTACATTTGGAATGATTTAAGCAAACTTGGATTTTACCACTTAAACCCTCGTAATTTCAATCAGGATCCTCTTGAAAACTTATTTTGTCTTGTCAGGCAGCATTCCACTGATAGGTCTCCAACGTGTCAACATTTCTCGGGAGTTTTAAAAACAATAGTTATTTCAAATTTAACTTTAACAGATAGTACGGGAAACTGTGAAAATGACGATTGCTCTGCCTTAGACTCTTTGAGAAAATTTATAGAATCGGATACGACAGACGAAGATTCGCTTTCTCTTGATTGTACATTTCATGCGGAACAATTGCAAGTAGAGAACGATCAAGTGCAAGATAACGGAGTAGAAAATTTTGCTGACTCTATGCTAAGAGGTCTAAAAATCCCAGGCTGTGATATTTGCAAGTCTTCTTTGTTTTCATCAGACTGTAATACTGAACCTTCGGTGGCTTATGCGAGTGACAAAGTTAAACGACTTATAAATAATTTAAATCATCATATAAAATCGTTTTTAGATGTTAGGGGACACGAGTACCCGCTTGAAGACATTTTCATAACCTCTTTTGATAATAATGCTTCTGAAAACATCAACTTTTGCGTACTACATAAGCCTGAAACGATAGTCATTAAAAGGTGTATTCGATCTTTAATTTTTAAGTATACAAAATCTAAGAAACCAAAAAATATCCAAAGTGACAAGGGCGGTAAGAATGTAAGTGCCAAAGAATTAGGTAAAGTTCAAGTATTTGTCAAACGTTCTTTAAGTCATGTAAACAAGCATGGAAATCAGAAGAAAGCTTTTCCTGTTAATGAAAACGTTTGTACTTCTCAACATAAAAATGTTCTTCTTGAAAGACAATTAGAAAATACTGAAAGCGAACTCCAAAAATCTTACTGTAAAAAAAAGAAAAATGTTTGAAATGACAAGTGAGGATAGAAAAGCAGTTTTTGCGAAACTAGATATTATCAATCCTCGAAGTAAGACTGTTCTTCAGAGTCACACGAATAATCCCGAAAACGACGTTCAAAGTTCGACCTGTAAAAAAATAAAATTTTATTCTAGTTCAAATGAGAACGTTTGCAAACCACAAATACATAATATAAACGGCGGGACAAAATCACTGTCCAGAAAACAAAAAATTATTTTTCTTCGAGATGATAATTTGTCATTTCAATACGTGAAAAAACCAAGATTCTAAACGGTAGATTCTACAATTAGTTTTAGACGAGTTTAAATACTTCGCCACATTGTCACAATTGATACATGAATAAGAAAAATGTGTAATTCTTTGAAGTATATTTGCATTGTCAAAGTTTCAATTCAAATTAAACTTAAGTTATTCTACAAATCGGAATTTATTCGAGTTGATGGTTAATATTTTCTAAGAAAGATTGTTACTTTATACGTTCGCAACCTCTTGAGACAGATTAGACTTATTTCTAAAAATCAAAGGCTGTTCGAATTAATTTTTTTCAAGTTATAAGAAAGACTGATAGTTACTTTTATGTATTCGTCACGTTTTGAGACAGCTTAGACTTAAGTTATTCTAAAAATTGAAAGCTATTCGAATTGATGTTTTATAAGTTCTAAAAAAGAATGTTACATGGATATGTTCGCCTCTTTCCAAGACTAATTAGACTTAAGGTGCTCAAACAGTTAAGAGTTATTTTAATTGATGTTTTATAATTTCTAAGAAAGACTGCTCCTTGTATACGCAAAGCATCTAAGTTTTACTTTTACGCAATTTCCAAGCATGTCTTTATTGGAAACAACGATTTCAGCAAAATTAAATTAACTTTATCACAGTTTTAATTAATCTAACTAAACAGTAATTTACCGAAATATAATTTACATTATGGACAATGTAAACATTAGTCCTTTCGAGCAACTCTATTCAATTCCTTTTAAAAAACAGTGTTGAAAAGATGTAATTCAATTTTTCGCCAACTACTTTGAAAATTACCGTCAAAAACAGGATTTAAAAAAAATATAGTTCAATTGTTCTTCAATTTAAGTGTATTCTAAAACAGTACATTATGCGCAACTTGTTATAAGGGTATTTTAATATGAAAATATAAGTACAAAATGAGCCTAATGCCAATTGGCGTTTAATGCACTGTTGTAGAGCATGATTCATGTACTTGAGCATGATTCGTGTACAACTTGATTTTGTATTTCTGAGGGTGCGTAAAAAACAAATTATAAGACTATTTGTGTTAAATAAAATCTTTGCGCCTTGATTGACTGTCTTATTTTTTAAATTGTTTTTGCGAATTACTCTTTAATCTGCCAGAATAACGATCTTGTTATCAATTAATAATAAAATTGGCTGATGTGATGCATACTTCAATTTCAGTATGTAATAACAACGGTAAATGGTATTATTAATTAATAACATGATTAGTAAGTGTCAAGGAAAATATTTCAATTTTGAAAATCCCGCCCGCATGCTCGCTTCGTGAATTTAGTTCTGCCCGGAGGCACTCATGGCGCATCGGTCGCCCCTAAGCGGCCATATTGCCAAAATTTGTTTCCACTATTTAACATAGACCTTCACCCCCGTGGTCTTGCGTCAAGTTTGACGCTGCCATGGGACGCCACCCTCACTAATCCGCCATGAATTCTCTTTCTAGCTTTGTCTACCACGATCTCTCTCTAGCCAACTCTAGCGTTACGAAAATACTCGGGCATGCACAAACAAAGGTCTTCTTTTAACCCTACGTCACGCCGTGCTAACTGAATCCTATTTTGTAACTCATGCAACTCACCGCCAGGCGCCGCTCGAAAAGCGTACTTTTGCGTTTGTCTATGGCGGCATGAAAACACGCCAATTTTATTATTGCGTTCTGAAAAGTAATTTCTCATATGCAAACCTATAATATTCAAAAATAGGATACACAATGTATACCTCTACAGCTATGAGAGCAATTCATATCTTCAAGAAATAGACCATTCAGAGGAAATGTAAATAAAAAATATTCTAATTTAATAACCGTTACCAAATTTTTCTTCAAACGCGTCATTTCAGAATTATTTCAAAACTTCTAATTTATAGAACTTAGAATTTAAATAATTTCAGTTTTAATACATTTTTTCATATTTCAAGATACATTACATATTTATTTCTCTAAATTAAAAAAATATTTCGATGTACAAGTTTTAAATGTAACTTCTACAAGAAATATATATATGTAGAATATACAAAAAATAATTATCCACATTATTTTTTATTCTCTTCAACTTTTTCGGATTCACCATTAATTATTTCGAATTGCATTTCATTTTTGCGAAGCAATCCTTCATTATTGTTCAATTCACTTTCACCACTCTTCATTCAATAACATTTTTGTCAAACAACGTATTAACTATCATTTTTTATATCTTTTTCAATTCATTAAAAATTTACACTCAATTATTTACAATTATTCTCAATTATTTGAAATTATTTTCAATTACTTGTAATTCGGTACAATTTTTCACAATTGACAAAGAATTTTTTGTACTTCTTTTACCTTTCTTACAATTAATCCTTAATTATTCTACATTTCACTCAATTCAAATCAATTCAATGCACTTTTATTTATTTTCTTAAATTAAACATGCAGTATTTTAAACTCAGATTCAATTCTTACGAATTTCAACAGTATTTCATATTCATATGAACTTCATTCAAGTATTAATAATTTCGTCAGTCTTCTTAAATGCCTTTAATTATTCGGCGTTTACTATACCTTTTAATTGAATCAATAGACTGACTTTTATACTTGCATTATTCTGTAATTCATTTTGGTTCAATAATTCGGTTAAATTCACATCGTATTCTCATACATTTCATGTAATTCATGTCAATTATTTTTAATTTAAAAAAGCTTTAGTCATATAACTTGTGATTTTTGCATGAATTTTTTCTAATCCTATGTAATTATACATTCAATCGTCATTTATTTGAATGAATGTAATATTTGTAAGATTTTAGATTTACTGTAGTTAACCCTTCGGCAGTCGCGCTGTTGTAAAAAGTACAACAGTACCGATTTTTTTGGTACAAGTCGTAACTCGAATGCACGGGAGACGTGAGACCGTCATGTATGCCTTCCTCCACTCTTCCCTCACTACTTCACTGAATGTCACTCCCCGTCCGGCCGTCATTCAGTTCCGTGACGTCATTAAGCGTTTCCGTTGTACTTTTTGCAACACGCGACCATTCGTGTAACTTCTGAAACATTGATTTTCTTAAGATAAATCGATTTTGTTTTGTGTTTTTTCGTCATGTCAAGACTAAGTGATATTACTCGTGTCCTCCAAGAGTTATCTGATGAAGATGATAATGGTGGTAACCCTGAAATTGACAGTAACAGTGATCTTAGTGAAGAAGAAATAGAACATGATCTTCATTCACATGGAAGTGAACTGGAAGCGGATGATTATTGTGATAATTTTGTGCCTAATGATGAAGAGTATGTCCTCGGAAAGGATCTAGAAACTATTTGGTGTAAGACAGAATTGAAAGGTACGTTCAAAACTCCTCAAAAAAATATTGTGAAAAAGTCTCCTGGGCCTAAACCTAAAGCACGGGGAGTTAAAACCGAGGTTGATGCCTTCCTACAGTTTTTGGATATTGGCATGTTGGACACGATTTTGAGGTACACTAACTTGTATATAAATACAATTTCAGAGAAGTATGGTATTGATAGAGATTGTTTACCTACTGATCGAACTGAGTTGATGGCTTTGTTTGGCATTTTATATTTGATAGGTTTACGGAAAGGAAATTACGCTAATTTGCAAGAGATTTGGGCCAGTGATGGTACAGGAATAACGATTGTAAACAGACGTTTCCTGTTTTTGCTCCGCTGCATGAGGTTTGATGATCGAACAACAAGAATTTGCCGTTGCCGCATCGACAAACTTGCAGCAATCAGGACTATCTTAGATCCCTTTGTAGAAAATCTGCATTGAAACGTATAATACCAGTGAACTCGTCACTATAGATGAAATGTTGCATCCTTTTAGAGGACGATGCTCATTTGTCCAGTACATACCATCGAAGCCGGCCAAGTATGGCATCAAAATATTTGCTTTGTGTGATGCCAAAACGTTTTATTGCAGTAATTTAGAGGTGTATTGTGGCAAGCAGCCACCTGGCTCTTATGAAGTATCAAACAAACCAGAGGACATAGTGAAAAGACTTGTTGTTCCCATCGAAAAATCAAATAAAAACTTGACTACTGACAACTGGTATACTAGTATACCTCTCGTTGAGGATATGCTGTCAAATAAAATCACTATAATTGGCACATTGAAAAAGAACAAGGCTGCGATTCCTCCATCATTTCAACCAAACAAACAAAGAGCGGTGGGAACTTCAGAATTTGGTTTTAGCGATGACAAAGTAATGGTGTCTTACGTTCCAAGGAGAAACAAAGCAGTCATACTTGTTTCATCCATGCATGACACAAAAACTATCGACCAAGCTACCGGAAAACCAGAAATTATTCTAGATTACAATATGACTAAGGGCGCAGTGGACACTTGCGACAAAATGTATGCAGCTTATACTGTATCCCGTATAGCAAAGCGATCGCCTCAAGCAATTTTCTATGTATTGATGAATATATCTAGCATAAATGCTAGAGTTATCCTTCCTTTCAATGATCGCGAAAATACTCCAAGACGAAGAATTTTTCAGAATAACCTTGCAATGGAATTGATGAAAGGACATTTGATAGCTAGAGCTCAAGTTAAAACGTTGCCAAATGATATTTCTGCATACCTGGACCGCTACTACAATACATAGAACCTGAAGATGAAGCTTCGACTTCTATCGAACCCCCGAAAAAGAAACGAGGAAATTGTTGGCTTTGTGGCAGGAAAAAGAATTTATCTGCTTCTATGAAGTGTGACAAATGTTCACGTTTCATATGCAAGGAACACGGAAGAAACAAATCGTATGTTTGACGTGTGGTGAAGAAAATGGTCCAGATGATGATCAATGAAACCGTGAGAAATGCCTAAGTGACTAAAATATTGACTCATAGTTTGTATAACGTTAGCGATTTTTTAGGTACAACAAATATATGTAGTTCCATCAGGTGAAATGTGTTTATGATTTGCATATGAGATGAAAATTTAAAAAAATTATTTTTTAATGTTTTTAGAGGGTGTAATATTTTTGCAAAATATGTGTTACAATCGTAAAAATAAAATCTCAAGTCAATCAACAAACAGCAACTTAAAAATATATCAATAACACGACAAAACATAGGTGTTGTAAAAAGTACAACACACGACTACTCGTGTGAGCAGAACGGGTGCGACTGCCGAAAGGTTGAATATAATTAATTTACAATACAACATAAATTAGAAATTAACTTATTCTTATTCCATTTAAATTATTTTAACTTATCTTAAAACTTTTATAACTAACCTGAATTTGAGCCTAAGAATAATGTAAGGGCATATAAAATTTAGCCGGCCGTTCCGTTTGGCTGGCTGCCTAATTTTATGTACGTCCATATTAAAAAAGCCAGTAAAAAAAAACTAAGCCCAGTGGGTAAATAAAGCTCAATTGTATGTTGGATTTGAGATTTCACTACTATTTAACAGAAATATATGGAATATTTTGGATTTGTTAAACATTCATTTATATTATTTGAAATTTAAAGAAGTTCGTGGATTTCTCAAAACAAAGTTCGTTAACCAACCATCCCTTCAGGATAATTTAAACCTTGAAGAGGGGAATGCAGTCATGATCAAAGATCGCGTTGACAATCAAGGTATAAGCAATTCTGTTCATATTTCGACTGCTCATAATGAGAAGGACGTGATTCGTTATAACTTTCAATACAAACGTACTTCTTGTCCTCTATAGTAAGTATATACAAATTTCTATTACCTTCAAGGAGAAGAATGTGGTTGAAGAGTTCCATATTCAGTACACAAATTGTTTAGTGATTACCAAATTTCAGGGATAGATGCAAAAGACACGGGAAAGATTGTGAAACTACACACTAATCATTAAAAATTTGTATCTCTCCTGAATAGAACCTTATCTTTTAATACTTTAAAGTTATTGTATACAATTCGTACGTTACCACTTACAATTCAAGTGCTTCAACCTTTGCACAATTAAAAAACGAGTCTCTCTTAAAAAGTGCGTTTTCTCAATAAAGAATAGAAAGCATAAATTACTATACTTTCTAGAATCAATAGTGGAAATCTATATATCGTGTATCAGTTGTCGGAAGGACGAAGTCTTAATCGATGTATAGTTTATAGTGTTCTATTGGAACTCGACTGAGTCCTAAACAGTCCAGTAACCATTCCTGGATGTCCCGCACTCAATAACGTAAGTGCAGCACCGAATCGAATCTTGCTCGAATTAAACCATAAGTACGTTTTGTGCCTCTTACTTTAGCATCCAGAATACCAGATTGCAGAGAGAAGCTGATTGCTGTCTTGGAAACCCGGGTTCAATTCTCAGCAACTACGTTTTTCATGTAACTCGACTTTTTCTGTTTCAGCAAATATCATAATTCAGTGTTCAAAACTTATTGAATATGTGTGTGTATAATATATAAATAAGTGTAAGTTTATAAAATGAAAAGTGACTATATCGACCCGTCAACAACCGTCACTCTGTGTCCTTGCAAATTCTTTTTGGCCGCTCATTCTTTACTGTTGCGAGTATAGGAACGATTCCTATTCTGGACTGGACTCCGTGCAGTGCGCTATAGGGGAGTCAGACCGTCGACAAGCTGTAATCTCTTTAGTTTCCTGAAGGAGTTAATACTGCGATTGCACTTGAATCAATAACAGATTTTCAATCTCGATTTTTTTTACAACGCCAGTTCAGTAATGAATACCTCGACTACCAGCACTAAAGACCCAATTTTTCACTTCCATTTTTCTCCGTGTTACTATAGAGGGAACGAACTACGTTTTCATTCACAGCGATGGCAAATTGCGTCTTTCTCATAAGAAGAAGTTAATTTTAGGGATACCAGTCGATCCAATTTTTTATCTAATCCCCTCTTCTAACACTTTCCCCCGTTGCAACCCCTAAGGTTTAAAAAATCACCTAAAACACATAAAAACATAGATTTTTTTACAGAATTTTCACATTTTTCAAAAAGCTTAGATTAAATTGCTAACAATCATAAACAGGAATTAAAAACATCAAAAAACGATGATTTTTCTTAATTTTCAACAGGCATAAATTATATAAAGGAAAAGAAATAAGGAGGAATTACAGGAAAATAATAAAATAAATTCTTTTAAGTAACATTTATGTGAATCACTACATTTCATTATATTTGAAACGCTTTAAATTCATAATATTTAAAGCGTTGCGATTTAAAAAATATATAGAAATTGTCGACTAAACGAGATGAATTTTCAAAAGAAAAAATAATAATGAGAATGATAGAAATAATAAGAATAGGAAAATAATAATGTCAATGAAAAATGTAATAGGTGATATTTTAAACACAATAGCAGGCTTATTTTAAGTATAAAATAAAAAAAAAAGAATTTCCAACAAATACAGTTGAATCCTCAAACAAAACAGAATGATTTCCAACAAAACAGTTGCACTTTCAAGCAACAAACACAAATTTGATAAAAACCAGTGACATTTTTAAAAATAAAATAATAATTCTATACAAAACACTTCACTTGTTAACAAAACAGTAATATTTCATACAAAAATAACTGATTTTTAACAAGCTAGTAGAATTAATTCGAAAGTAGTTAATTTTGTACATAAATAGACAAATGTAAAAAAAATGATGATTTTCTTTAAAAAAAAATTTTTTTTGAAGGGGCTAGAATTCATCTACAAGTTGATGAAGAGGAAGACATGGAGATGCTAGAAGAAGCTGGTCTCACAGACAATGAAACTATCCTAGGTTTCCGTGATTTGAAGCGCCCTTTACCAGAGGATAGAGGCTAAAGGTACATGAGGTTCTTTTCGTAGGGTCGATAGGGGTAAATGTGATATTACATTACAAACTTCAATTTTCATTAATGAATGTAGGAAAAATTATAATTAAAACACCAGATGACACAATTACGCATTGGAGTTCTCTAAAAGCATG
Source organism: Andricus quercusramuli (assembly GCA_932178445.1). Taxonomy (NCBI): domain Eukaryota; kingdom Metazoa; phylum Arthropoda; class Insecta; order Hymenoptera; family Cynipidae; genus Andricus; species Andricus quercusramuli. The sequence goes on from CAKNXH010056758.1 coordinate 69,009, forward strand.
TTAGCTTTTTAAAATCATTCATTAAATCCTCACAGCAATCGGATATCGCATTTGTGTCCCGGGCTATCCCTGGAGTATCCTAGGGATAACCCGTCGTTATATCCTGAAAGGCGAAAATTTGGATGTATCCAGGTTGTCTATGGGACGTTTATGGGATATTCAAATCTCCCACGTGGGATATTAACATTTTTTTATATATTCAACGTGGAAAATTTGATTATCCCAGAAGCGTCCCATTGGAAATCCAAGATATCTTGGGAAAATACAGAGGATATATAAATTTACGCCTTGCAGGATATTACGACGGATTATTATTCATTGGATATCCCAGGGTTGACCCGGGACATAAGTGGGATATCCCGGAATATCCTATTGCTGTGAGGGAAACAATAACTAATGAAAGTCAGATTTTTCATAACAATAATAAAAGATATAATCTTCAGCTTGCAAAAAAATATGTTATATAACTAATTGGTTTTTCATTCAAAATTTTAAATTTATCACACTACTCTCTAAATCCAAATTAGTAGAAATTTTATTAATTCAATTGGTAGCATTGTATCTGACTGTTAAATTAGTAATTTTATCACTTTCTACTAAATTGAATGGTAAGATTTATGTTACTAAATGAATTAGTAACGGTATTCTACTAATCTGCTTAGTAGTAGCAACTTACTTATTCAATGAGTAGCAACGGATTGCTAAGGAAACATAACTTAATAACTTTTGAAATACATTCTGCTGTTTTTTGTGTTTCAATTAAGAAAGGTTCATGTTTTGTCAATACACCATATATTTTTTCAATGCAGCCAGAATGTGAACTCGTGAAATTAGGTAGAATAGCAATAGCTATTTTTTGTTCCCAAATTTCCGAAGTTTGTGAATAAGCGGATTCTGATGGTAAAGAGTGGGTTATAACTGCAATTAATTGCAGGATAAATCATTTATCCCAGCTTCTCTGAAATGGGTAAGTTTTTGGTTAATAGTAGTAATTAGGTGAATACCCAGTGGGCACCCGACCATCCTCAGGACGTCTTTAAAACGTCTAACTATGTTCCGGAACATTGAAGTCGATGTTACAAGAACGACAAAAAAACAACCTTAATACGTCTGTAGAACGTCTAATGCCCGGCATTTTGATATCTTTTGGATGTCCTGAAATGTCTGTGAGACGTCCCTAAAAAGTACATGCTACCTTCTAGAAACGTTTTTTTCCGAATCCGGATGAATCGGAATGAATGTTTCCGCCTAATTAACAGTAAACATTTGAGATAACATATTTTTTTATAAGAATATGCTAAAAAATACTTCTTTTACTTTTTGAAATAAAAATACCACTGCGAAGTAGTTTTTACGTATTCACTATGGGTGAATTTATTTGTGCTCATGTTATGAGCATTTTTCTTCCTCATAAGTATCAAATAAATTTGCTTTCTCATAGAGGCAGGTAGTTGCATGTAAAATTTTATACAGTATTTGTTTCGATTCGTAAACATTTATGTAATTTTCTACAGAAATATACTCTGTAAATAAAAATGCTTATATGGAGACAGCTGTTATCATTTTATCGAATTATATCTTCGTTTTTCATATTTTTTGATTTTAGAAAGTGTACAAAAATGTTTGATTAATTGACGTTTGTCATTTTGGTTATATTTATTTGCGATTTTTTACCAGTATGTTTTTGAGTTTTTAATGTTTATATAAATATATATAATTCCTATGATTTTATTAATTTTATTTTTTCATAAGATAATATATTATAAATTAAATATAATACATTTATGTTTAAAATGAGTACTATGCACATTGATGGTAAAATTTATCATTTATACATTATTTGACGCAGCAAATTTTAATATAATTTATTAACACTGTACTAAGTAATAATGAAATTCAATTTATAGAAGGAATCTCTGTAGAGGATTACTTTAATGCCTTTCAATTGAAAATTCCGTAAAAAGAAATTCCAATTATATCTAGATACGTTGTAGAATGGGAAAATTCAGAATTTGTAAAGGACTACTTAAGAAAAAACTGAAACTACTAAAAAATAAATGGAAAAAAGAATAGTTAAGATATCGAAGAATATATGCCCAAAAGTTTAGCCAAAAATTCACTTTTTCAGCGATAAATTCTTTCTTCTTTTTCAATTTTTATTTATTTAATATTTTTTTTAAATATTATTTTATAGAGATATATATCTAAATAATTTTTTATAACTTTATAAACATTTTAAAACATAACTTTTTCCAGATGAGATGCAGTCCACAAATAGATTTTTTTTTAATTGCATGATTATATAAATTATAAATAAACACTGACTAGTATTACGGAATTTTCTGTAAAATTAACTGATAAAGTATAGCTGTAGCGCTAGTATTAAACAATTTTTCGTAACGTTTCTCCTGAACGAGCTGGAGAAGTGGCTAATCTTACGGAAAATTGCATACCTGTAGACAGTTCGTTTATCTATTAAAAAAAGTTGCATTAAGTATTTGTATTTGATAAGCGAAACAAATTTTTAAAAAATATTCATCAATGTAATCATTGAAATTGACTACACAGCAAACAATTATTTAATGTGTAAGATAAGCCGAAAATGTTATTTTCAGAAAGTTGTAGTCAATCAATAAAAGATGGTTCGTAAGTAGGTAAATAGGTGATGAAAACTTCTTCAATTGTGTAATCAACGGGTCTCAAAGGCGAGAACAAATATGTCATACACATTCCTGATGTATCCCCAATATTAAGAAAGTTTTCCTCATATCAACAGAATTAACAATATATTTTTGTAAACTTATAAATCAGTATTGCTAGGTCATAAGAGGTCATGGAGGGTTCGTCTATAGGTCATGCGACGCACCTCGAAAGCTCGAACAAATATAGCAGATGCAGTACTGTACACTGAAAAAAAGATTACTTGTACCAAGTGAATTTTACTTGGCTGAAGTAAGTGAAAGTCCTGTTTATTTTTAAAGAAATATTTTTTTGAGGCAAATAAAAATATGCACTTTGAATGAAAAGAAGAATTTCTTTCAGCCAGGCAAATGTTAATAGGATTAAGTTAACATTGTTTGATTCAATGAACGACCTATTGGTCGGAGGGAAATATTTCTTTAAATCAAAGAAATATTAACTGAAGGCAAAAGTATACATTTTAAACCTAATAAATGACTCATTGTTCCAAATGAATGTGCCATGAATGGGAATGAATATTTCTTTGAGATGAGAATATGTGAATTGATGGAAAGAAATATATTTTAGTCAGGCAAACATTTTATAGGCTCACAGAACTATTTCTTCGCATCAAATTTCTGAGTATTTGAAGCAAAAAAAATATCCCACTGTTTCGAACAAATATTTATTTTGCCTACACCATGCGCGAGTGCAATAAAGTAGTTTGTACTTCAACTGTAGTACATATTTTCCTAAATAAACAAACGGATTCTTTCAACTTAAACTATTATTAACATTGTTATTATTATACATATTTAATTTAAACAGAGCACATAATTTAAAAATCTCGATGAACCTGAAACAGAAAAATTCGATGAAAAATCCACCTCCAGCTGGAATCGAACTCGGGTCCGTTGAGTGTCAAGTCCACTGCGATGACCACGACGCTGTCGCAACATAGAAATTATAAGGCGAAAAGTCGTATTTAACCCTCACTATAAATGCCAAAGAAATATTTCTTCAAATCAAAAACATGGATATTGAATTTAACAACATATTTCTTTGATCTAAAGAAGTATTCTATTGAAACAAATTATGCCAAATTATTAAATGCTTGATTTGAAACAATAATTACTTCGTTGAAATAAGTGTTTGTTTGTTATGAATAATTACATTCTAATAAGCAAATGAAATATCTCCTTCAACTGAAGAAATAAATATTTATGTAAACATAATATCTTGTTCATCTAAATAAATGCTTCATGGGTATAAATTCATGAACTCTTTGTAACAAATGAATATATTTTTAACTTAATTAATATTATGTTGGATTAAATTATTATTACTTTGATTCAAATGAACTTGAAGACTTCATTCAAGTATGCACAATTAATTGATTCAAATGCGTCCGAATCAATTCGAAGAATCGAACTCATTGAATCAAACAAATATTTCTTCGAACCACTAATCAGATTCCAACGAATATAGACCTTTTGAATCAAAGAAATGGTTTGCTTGGATGTAAGAAATATTTGTTTGAATCAAGAAAATATAGCCAAAGAATTCATTTCTTCAGATCAACAAAAGATGTGTGTCCGGTTTAATTAAAAATTACTTCTAGTAAATAATATTTTCTTGATGCTAAGAAATAGGATTCAAGTAAATGCATTTTCTTGGTTCCAGACATTCTTTTTTTCAGTGTAGTATTTCTAATATGAACAAAGTCCTTTTCCTAAAAAGTAAACCTTTTTTTAAACTTCATAAATCGGTACTTGGTAGATCATGAAAGGTTCAACTAAAGGTCGATCGAAGCGTCTTTAAGGCGCTTACAAATACACAAGATAAAGAAGTGTTGCATTTTGAATATCAAAAAAGTTTTGCTCATATAAACAGAATAAACCATTCTTTTGAAACTTCATAACAGGTAGGTTTTAACAGTAGGCCGATCGATCGGTCTCGACGGCTCGAACAAATATACCAGATATTGTATTGCTGTATTTTGAATATCAAAAACGATTTTCTTATATAAACAAGGTTTTTTTTTGTAAATCTCTAAATAAAAAAAAACACTTCTACATTGCTGAGCTAGCTTAAAATCCTATCAGACCTGGATATCAATTGGAGCTCCAAGTTATCCAAATTTCGTGATCGTAGCTCTTTCACTTTTCGAGATTTGGTGAATCGAAAAAAAAGTGAAGGCAAAGAGAAAAACTTTTTCCATTTTGCAACATTTTAATTATTCTACTCAGTCAGTATTACATTTTTATCCTGCATATGTGAGAAGACACATTAATATAAAAACTGTTAAATATATCTAGAGAAATTATATTACTTAAATAAGTAAGTTAGTATATTACTTATAGTTATGTAGTCTATGCATTATGAACTGGTTGTCTCCTTGCCCTCTTGTCTATATCAGCGTTGACACGGGTCCCGGATCTTCTCAGCCAATTCATAATTGTGTCACTTATTTCTTGTTCTGTACTTTCCGAATATTTTGCCACTAAAACTTCTGTAATAATAAAAAGGAAAATTTAAATTCGACTAAAAGTTTTGTAGTAAAGAATGTAAAATTTAACTTTGACACATAAAATGATTTCGAACCTCCTCTCATTAAAGGCAAGAATAAAGATCATTCAACCTGAGATTTTCCTTTGTGTAATTTTATGCATTATAAAATCTAATTATGCATTATCATTCCAAAGAATTTCACAAACACTTCAAAGAACTCGAAAGATTTCAGAAGATTTCGAAGATATTAAGGAAATTTACAAAGAATTCGAAAGATTGTAAAGATTTCAGAAAGATTTCATAGATTCCCAAAGCTTTTGAATATTTCAAAAGATTTCAGAAAATTTCAAAAAATTCACGAAGATTTTCAAGATATCCAAGATTTTCAAAGATTTCAGAAAGATTCCAAAGCTTCTAAAAGGATTCAAATATTTTCAAGATTTCAGAAGATTGCAATGATTACACAAAGATTTAAAAATATTTAAAAACATTTCAGAATATTTCTAAGATTTCAATATTTCACAAAGATTTCAAGAATTTCAAAAGGCTTCAAAGAATAAAAAAGATTTGAGAAGATTTCAAATAATTTTACAAACATTTCAGATAGATTTAAAAGATTTAAAAATTGCAAAATTATAAAAAGATTTTAATTCCAAAATTCAGCCAATTTTTAGTGATTTCACAACAATTTCAAATATTTTCAGAATACTTTACAATGATTCACAAAAATGTCAATGACTTTACAAATATTTCAGAAAATCTCTAAGATTTCTAAGATTACGAAAAGATTTCCGAGATTTTAAAGAAATTCAACAAGATCTCAAAACATTTGAAAGATTTTATTGCGAAAGATTTCACAAAGATTTTTTACTATATTGATTAGAATTTGTTATTTGTTAGGACTTGTATTCCCAGTTAATTCCCGGTTTTATTTTAATTCCCGGCTGCATCACGGTTCTCCCGATTAGTAGACACCCTGGTCCTTCTTCTGAATCAGAATCAGAATTATTTTATAAACCTCCCATTTCATCTCAAAAATTTTCTGTACGAAGTCAAATAATAATTTTAAATAAAGTCTAGATTATAATTCTTCACGGAAATTACACGTCAAACAGTAAAAATTATCATTCTTAGCGAAATTCATTGTCCTCAAATGAACCTTAAATGAAAATTATAACTGTTTACGGAAATTCCCAGTTCTATCTCAGAATTATAATTCTTAAGAATTATAATTTACTAAAATTTCAGAAAAATCCTTGTTACAAAGAAAAATTCTCATTCTTTGCGAAAATTGCCTGTCCGAAAGTCAAAATTATTATTCTTTACGGTAATTTTCTGACAAAATAAGTTAAAATTAGATTTCTTTGCTAAATTCAATGCCATAAACTCAAAATTATAATTTTTCACTCAAATTTCCTGACCCAATGTAAAAATCGTAATCCTTGACGGAAATTCCCTGTACTAAAGACAAATCCCGGTCACTGAATCAAATTCTCGGTCATTTCCCGGTGAACAAAATTCCAGGTCATTTCCTGGCTTTTCCGATTTCCTGGTCAGCTGAACACCCTGCTATAACGCTTGTGTTATTCGTCGCAAAACCTGGACAAGTAGACACTTCGGTAATTAAAAAATTGACTTACGGACTATATTGAAATTCAAGAATTTTAAATCAGACTCAAAAACAACAAGAATTCAACGATTAAATTTGGACAAACACCACAAAATGCTACTATTGCAATTCCTAAGAAAACAAAATAAAAAAAATTTGTTTCTTTGGACAAAAATAAAAAAGAGGAAAGAAAAATGAGAAGGCAACCAACCACATCCCCTTCCTTCTCTTTTTTATTTCTTTCGTGTTTTTTATTTTTATTATTATCAAATCACAATAAAAAAGCATGCAATTTACATTACCAACGTTTCGCTGCTCACACAGCACCCTTAGCAAGGCAAGCAAAAGAATACAGGTGACAGGTGGGAGCGGCGACTTAGCGACGACGTT
>CAKNXH010056760.1:2894-15396 GCA_932178445.1 Andricus quercusramuli
ACATCGAGACCATTCTACAGCTAAAGTGGTTCGTATCCCGATGACGTCACAAAATGATATTGCGCAGTGCTGAGAGACGAATTTGCGTAAACAGCTTAAGATTATTTATTATCTCAATTGAGCATTTCGCGTAAACACTTCCAAAGTTACATTTTGATTGGTCCTTGCAATTTCTACTGCATCATGTAGTTATCACAAAAAAAGGATGATTTATTGCTTCCTTATAGATGACATTTAATGAAAAATTCCTTTCTTTATTAATTTAATGCGCAAAAGTTGCAGTAGAAATTATAAGACATATCAAAATATAATCCTTGAAAGTGTTTACGCAAAATGCTTAATTGAGATAATAACCTGGAAGTTGTTTACGCAAATTTGTCTCTCACAATTGCAAAATATCATAAAAAATAAATAAAATAAAAACCTTAGCACAGAGACGAACCACTTCAGCTGTGGAACGATCTCGAAGGTTATTCATCTCAGATGATTATGATTTTTTAATATGAAAACAACAAAACATCATTTTTATGATTTAAAAAAATGTCCGTTTAAACAAATACAAATTGCTCAATATATACTGGCGAAAATGTAATTTTTGGAAGCTCTTTGCAAAAATTTTGTGTACGATACGTTGCTCACAATAATTTTGGTATTGTTGTTCACTTTTTCGAGGTAGTACTTGTTCGAAGGTCCCCAAAACCGGTCCGAGAAGTCGCGTGTCGTCGACCTATCCAACATTCCAACCTAGCTTACGAATATAATACATACCAAAATACATATACCAAAACGCTTTTTCAATAACCATTACACTTTGCTTACGTTTAAGAGAATACTTCAATTTTTTTCCATATACCTTCAAGTTTGAAGCTTTCAAAAAAGAAAAGACAATAAGAGAGTTTTATTTTCGAAGTTAATTTTCAAAGTGGCCTGGATACACATCTGCTTGGACTACATTTCCTTCAAGGGACATTCCTCACGAGATTAGAATTGACTGTCAACACTGAAAGAGACGGCTACCAAGCTCGATGAAACCTTATCAAGACCTTAATCAAGACGTGTACAATCAACGGAAAATACACTCAGGAAAAAGATTCTTTGATTCAAAGAAAATTTCTTTTAATCAAAGAAAAATCATCGGGAAACCCCGACAAATGACCGGGAATGACCGAGAATGTACTAATCATACTCACTTGGAATAGGCGGATTTCCAAAAGAATTGCAATTCTAACTTAGAACAGTGAATTTTCAGTAAGAATTATAATTTGAGTTGGGACAGGGGATTTATTTCTAAGTTGGGACAAGGGATTTCCGTAAAGAATTATAATTTCGACTTTGACAGAAGGAACTTTCCAAAAGATTTAGAATTCTGAGTGGGGACAGGAAATATACATAAAAAAAGTAAATAAAATTCACTTAAAGAATTACAATTCGCCTGACTTGAAACCGGAATTTTTGAAAAAAATTATTCTAAGTTGTGACAAAATCTCTGAAGAAATATATTTTTGAGTTTGGGATAGGAACAGAGTAATTTGTTTGTACCAGTTAAAATTTTAGCGCAATAATAATTTTTCTTATTCCCTTCTATATGTTTCTTGAAATTATTATCATTTATTGCATTTTTTTTCTTCAATAGTCCTTTCATCGAATAATGGTCGAGCTCATTGTCGGTTACACTAATTTTTAATTTTCTCGGAACAATAATTTGTTTATATCAGTTAAAATTTAAGCGCAATAATAATTTTTCTCTTCCCTTCACTATGTTTCTTGAAATTATTATCATTTATTGAATTTTTTTTTCTTTAATAGTCCTTTCATCGAATAATGGTCTAGGTCTAGCTCAGTGTCCGTCACACTAAATTTTAATTTTCTCGGAAAAGAATAATTTGTTTGTATCAGTTAAAATTTAAGCCCACTAATAAATTTTTTCTTTCCTTCACTATGTTTCTTGAAATTATTATAATTTATTGAAATTTTTGTCTTCAATAGTCCTTTCATCGAATAATGGTCTAGGTCTAGCTCAGTGTCCGTCACACTAAATTTTAATTTTCTCGGAACAGAATAATTTGTTTGTAGCAGTTAAAATTTTAGCCTAGTAATAATTTTTTTCTTCCCTTCACTATGTTTCTTGAAATTATTATCATTTATTGAAATTTTGTTCTTTAATAGTCTTTTCATCGAATAATGGTCGAGCTCATTGTTGGTTACACTAAATTTTAATTTTCTCGGAACAATAATTTTGTTTGTATCAGTTAAAAGTTAAGCGCAATAATAATTTTTTCTTCCTTTCACTGTGTTTCTTGAAATTATTACCATTTATTGAATTTTTTTTCTTTAATAGTCCTTTCATCGAATAATGGTAGCTCAGTGTCCGTCACACTGAATTTTGATTTTCTCGGAAGAATAATTTGTTTATATCAGTTGAAATTTTAGTGCAGTAATAATTTTTTTCTTCCCGTCACTATGTTTCTTGAAATATTATCATTTATTGACATTTTTTTTCTTTGAATAGTCCTTTCGTCGAATAATGGTCTAGCTTAGTGTTGGTCACACTGAATTTTGATTTTCCCGGAACAGAATAATTTGTTTGTATGAAACATTCGGGTGTTCTTTTTCAACTTCTCCATATCTCGGGAGCGAGTTTTTTTTTTTTTTTTAATTTGATTTTTAATCACGACCGAAGAACGATTTTCTAAACCTGTGAAATTTACTCGAAATTGGTTCACTTTTTTGGATCAAAAATCTTTTATCCTCATTTAGAAACTCAATATCTCGAGAGTACGTTTTCATTTTTTATTTAAACTGAGGATTACATTTTTTATCGCAATCCGCAGCTGAGCATGTTCCAATTTGTGGTCAGCGTCACTTTGAGATTGCCAAATGACACATAATTTTTATTCTGATGTAGAAGAAGGGATTTTGCAGGGAAATTGAAAAAAAACCTGCTTCAATTCAGAATTATAATTCTTTTATAAATTTATCTGTTCCAAATCAGAATTGTAATTCTCATCCCAAAAATTATGTGATGTTTTCCGGCTCAGAATTAAAATTTTAATTAAAAATTCCCTGTTCCAAGTTAGAAAGTTTTGAAATTTTTTAAAGTGTTTATAAATCTCTTGAAATTTTTAAAAATCATTTAAAATCATTTAAATTGAGTCTAAGAACAGTTTCTTTGGTTCGGAGAAATGGTTTTTTGTTCAAATGAAATTGTTTTAAATTTAGAATGATTCCTTTTTCATTTTGAAGTAATTTTTGGTTAAAAGAAAAAGTCATGACAAAGAAACGTTTTCTTTAATAAAAAAGAAATATTTTTCTGTGTGGAGGATGGAAAAATGGGAAATGCAAGAAACAAAGAGAAGACAAATGTAATCTGTATTCTTCAGCGGACGTCAGGCTGTGACTCAGGAGGACGTAAAGTCGTAAATGAATGGGAATATAACGGCATTTCGAATGATTAATTAAAACGCGGCGGTGCTTTCAAGCTTTCCATTCAAGAATGCATAATGATTATTACTATTCGCGTGACCTTCTCAAGGCTTGGCAAAATGTCAAATTACCTTGCATCACAGTAGTCTCATTAAAAAAAAAAGAATTATTTTCACTGGAGTAAGAACAAGATTTGTTTTCATTTAAGGAAAACGTTTCTTTAATGTATCTTTTTTCATTTGAACAAAAACCAATTTTTTTTTAATCAAAGAAAAATATTTATTGACTCAAGTCGAAGAAGTTTCTTTGAATTAAAAGAAACTTCTTTGACTTGAGTCAATGAATATTTTTCTTTGATTAAAAAAAAATTGGTTTCAAAATATTATATAAAAATATTTTTCTAAATAGTAGTTAAATTCAGTCTTTGCAAATAAAAATAAAAATAAAATTACAACATCTGTATTGCAAAATAGTTGCAAATAAGTCCAGGGAAGAGTTGTGAAATACATGAAACTATTAATGATAAAACCTGATTTTGTAATATGGATACATTTTATGACCAAGCAACAAAAATTAAAAATTGAACTAGTATTTATAAGGGAAAGCCTTAATTATTATAAATACCAATGTCTTGTTTCCCATACGTTCAATCTAGAATAATTTACATCTCAAAGTCATTTTTTATACTTTTATAAAAAAATTAACAGTCGTTTTAAAGCTGTTTAGTTTTTTACTTGCAAATTTTTAATACAACAGTGCATATTTAGTTTAAAATGACTCCTCCTATCACGAGGTTGCGTTGATAGTGGTGAATCATTTTCAGTTGAATGAACTCGTATACAGATTAAAAAACGTGCGTTTATTTCTATTTCCCAACTATTATATCCTTATTTCGGACTTTAGACTTTTTCCCTATTTCCTCCTTTAAACAAAAAATTCGTCTTTTCACTCTGTTCTCAATAAACTTCTCTTTTTCTCATTTTTTTCATTTTTTTCGCCTAAATGCGAAATGAATTAATGGAACTCAATAAGAAAATCTAACTATTTTTGGTTGAAAAATAATTCTTCAATTCTTTTTGGTTGAAAATTCAACCTTTTTGTTGAACATGTTTGAATAAAAAATTCAACTTAATTGTAAATTTATCCTTTTTGATGGAAAGTTAATTCTTGTAATGGAAAAGTCGGCTATGTATTATATTTTTGGTTCAGAATTTTTTCAGGATTTTTTTTACATTTTTTCTATCTTGACTGAAACATCTTTTTTGATGGAAAATTTTGCGTTTGGTGTGAAAATTGGCCGCTTTTCGTTAAAACTGAAAATCTTTTTTGGTTGAAAATTCAACTACTTGGTTGGAAATTTTTTTGGTTTATTAAAGATGTATTATTTTGGTTGAAAATGCATCTCTTTGGTTGAAAATTGAACTATTTTGCTCAAAAATAGTTTTTTTTTGTGGCCAAAAATACATCCTAATTACTGAAAATGTAACTATTCCATTTTTGGTTTAAAATTGGTCATTTTTGTTAAAAATTCAGATATTTGGTTAAAATTCGTATTTTGGTTGAAAACCTTCTTTTTTAATTGAATGGAACTATTTTTTATTAAACATTAAAATCTCTTTTGACGAAAATTCATATATTCGGGTTGATAATTCAGCATTTTGTAGAAAATTCGTCTTTTTAACTTGATACTTAACAGTTTGGTAGAAAATTAAACTATTTGGTTCATAATTATTTTTTTTTTAAGATTCTTGTATTTGATTGAAAAGTTCAACTATTTTGGTGAAAAATTAAACTATTTGTTTGAAAATGTAACTATTGTGTTGGAAATTCGTTTTTTCTTTCGTTAAAAAATTACATTTTTATCCGAAATTTAACTATTTCATTTTTGGTTGTAAATTTATAGAAAATCAATCTTATTTGTTGAAAATTCATTTTTGTTGAAGATTCAATTATTTGATTTAAAATTCGTCTTTTTTGATAGGAAATTAATCTTTTTGGTTGAAACAATTTTTTTTGCTAAAAGTGCAACTGCTTGATTTGAAAATATTCTGTTTTGGTTGAGGGTTCAACTGTTTGTTGAAAATTCAAGTATGTTGTCGCAAATTAATTTTTTTGTTCTAATTTAATATTTTTGAGTTTAAAATTCAACTGTTTTGTAGGAAATTCGACTTTTTGGATTGAAGATTCATCTCTTTGGTTGAAAATGTAACTATTTTGTTGAAAATGCTTCTTTTTGTTTGATTAAATTAAACTGTTTTTAATTTAAAACTAACATATTTTTTGGTTGAAATTTCAACTATTACATTTTCCGTCAATATTCAATATTTTCAAATTGAAAATTATTTTTTAATTCTTCAAAATTTGAACTTCTCTGTCAAAAATTAATTTTTGTCTTTGTTGAATGTTGTTGAAAATTTAATTTTTTTGTAGAAAATTTTTCTTTTTGGCATAAAAATTTATCTCTTTTTGGTAGAAATTTCATCTTATTAGTTGAAAATATAATAATTTGTTTGAAAATTAACGTATTTTTTTAAAAGTTCGTTTTTTTTAGAAAATTTATTTCATTGTTTCAGAATTCATATTTTTGTGTTGAAGATTCAACAATTTCATCGAAAATTCCACTATTTTGTTTAAAATTCAACTATTTTGTTGAAAATGCAACTGTTTCATTAAAAGTTGATCTGAGTCGGTTGAGAATGCAACTTTTCCTTAAATTCAGTTATTTGGTAGAAAACTAATCTTTCTATTTTGAAAATTATTTTTTATTGTGGAAAATTAATCCCTTAGTTGGAAATTCATCTTTTTGTTTTGAAAATTCAACTATTTTGGTAGGAAATTCAACTATTTTCTTGAAAATACAACTTTTTTGTTGAAAATACAACTTTTTTGTTGAAAATACAACCTTTTTGTTTGAAATTCATATTTTTATGTTGAAAATTTTTGATTTAAAAAAAATCTCTTTTGGTTCCATATCAAATATTACATTTTTCAATGAGAATTCATGTTTTTGGTTCAGGGTCCATCTCTTTGGTTGGATGTTTAACTGTTTTGTTGAAAATTCGTTTTTTTTTTCTATGAAAATCAATTTTTTTCAACTGAAAATTTAACAATTCCATTTTTGATTAACAACTTAACTTTTTTAGTTGGAAATTCAATTATTTGTTTTTAATTTGACAGTTTGGTTGAAAATTAACTTTTTTGTTGAAAATTCATCTTTTTCTTTGTAGAAAATTCAACTATTTTGTTGAAATTGTAATATATTTTGTGTTGAAATCTTAAGAAATATGAAATCTAGTTTGATTTTATTTAAAAGAATAGAATCCCATATTGTTTCCTTCACCCTATCTCCCCTGTTTTTAATGGTATTTAGAGCCGTGAAGTCTGTTATTTTTTAATTTAATAATCAATGTATTTGAAGAATTAATAATTAAGGAGAAATGTTGACTCTGAGGAAAACAAAAAAATGCTTTAGAAAGCAATTTGGAAGGTAGATGAATAACAGTAGAATGGAATGGAAGTGGGTATTATAATGCAAGTGAAGAAGTTTCGCAAGACTTTAAGACTTTAAGACTATTCGGTTACATCGCGGTACAAACTGCTCTGGAATGCTCACAAATCAATGCTTTACTCGCGGCACTAATTAATTGCGCAAGCGTGATAATAAAACTGTCCATGGAAATTGACCTTAAGACGAGCCTTGAATTCCCTCGGGCTGGTTGTTTGATTCCAACTCACTCGAGGCAATTCTTTGCAAATTAGCATTGATTTTAAATTATTGTTTATGAAATGTTATTGTGCATTAAAAGACGAGTAAAAAAATATTATAAAAGAATTTGGTAAATTACCCGCCGGATGCAATAACCCGCCCGATGTAATAACCCGCCCGATGCAATTACCCGCCCGACGCTCGAAAACGCGTATAGGTATTGTCCGATCATCTCAAAGAAAGACAATTTTTAACATCGAAAAATCAATATTTTGAAAACATAGAATTCTACATAATAATGAAGTGAACTTCTTTCCTCTTAGAATTTTTTTTGCCAAACTCTTATTTTCAACAATAAAAACGAAATATTTAAAAAAGTTTCTCCCTGATTTAATTAAGTTTTAAAATTTAAATCGTGCTAACTCGGCCAAATATGATTGAAATGAGTTCATACTTGTAGGACGTATTAAAAATACTCTAGCGATGCCTAGGAAATCATGAAAAAGTTAACAATCGCTTGTTGTTTAATAATATTTAATTGTAAAATTAGGTCAGTCGATAAGTGCGTTTTCTTCGTTTCGCCGGTAAAAAGTATCTAGGTAGGTAACTGCAACTTTCAAACAACTTCCAGTGAGTGATTTTTTAAGTAATGTTAAATATAGTTTTTTGGAAAATATGTCTATTCGTTAAAAATGCACTGAGTTATTCAGATTTGGAAAAAGTACTCGACGTCTGCCCGCGCAGACTGAACTTCGGGAACGCAGCCTGACAGAGCAGTCCTCGCGACGCATTGGCTAACAGCGCGGGCAGGCATCGAGTACTTTTTCTAAATCTGAATAACTCAGTAAAACTTAATTAATTGATAATTAATAATAATAATAATTAATTAATAACTTAAAACTTAATTAAATTAGAGAGAAACTTTTTTCAATATTTAGTTTTTATTATTAAAAATAAACGTTCGGCAAAAGAAATTCTAAGAGGAAAAAGTTTCACTTCCTTATTATCTAGAATTCTACGTTTTCAAAATATTGATTTTTCGATGTTACAAATTTTCTTTCTTTAAACGTTCTCGAAAGTCGGGCGGGTTACTGCATCCGGCCGAGTTAGAACGATTTTAGTTTTGAAACTTAATTAAATTAGAGAGAAACTTGTTTCAATATTTCGTTTTGATTATTAAAAATAAACGGTTGGCAACGAAAATTCTAAGAGGAAAAAGTTTCACTTCCTTATTATCTAGAATTCTAAGTTTTCAAAATATTGATTTTTCGATGTTGAAAATTTTCTTTCTTCGAACGTTTTCGAGCGTCGGGCGGGTAATTGCATCCGGCGGGTCAATTGAAAACTGTGTCTTCTATGGAGGTTTTTGTACAGCAGAAAAATGTTTTTGCTATTAAGGTTGTTAAAGCGTTTTTGCACTCGACTTTTGTTTATTGTTTATTACATTTGGATAGTTTTTAAACTTTTAAATATTTCATGAAACAAAATTATCGAGCCTTTTTTGAAATAATTTAAATTCAATTCCATTAAAAAAAAAAATAGATGTTTCTTAAAAAAGAAAAAACGTAGGATGGAGAGTTATTTTATTAAAAAATTATTTCGCATAATTTTGATTGAATTTCCTGTTGGGCGTAATAATAGAAAAACTAAACTATAAGAAAACTCTTAAAAATTTGGAAAAAAATTTTATGTTTTTTTTATATTTCAGTTTTCAAATTATTTTTTTCTCGTATTTTGTGCCCGAATGTTAACTAAATTAATAGAATCCAATAAGAAAATTGAACTATTTTCGTAAGAAGTTCATTCTTTTTGGTTTATACATCTATTATGTATTATATTTTTGATTCACAAATCGTATCGTACAGTTCAACATTCTATTATTTGGTTGAAAATATAATTCTTTTGTTGAAATTTCAACTATTTTTCTACGAATTTCGTATTTTTTGGTTGAATTAAACTGGTTCAACTGATTTTTGTTTAAGTTAGTAACTTTCTTGGTTCAAATTATGTGTTTTTGATTTAAAATCAAAATCTCTTTTGGTTCAAATATCAACTATTATATTTTTCGAGGAGAATTCATGTTTTTTGGCTGAAAACCAACTTTTGCAACTGAAAATCTAACGATTCCATTTTTGATTAACAGATAAACATTTTTAGTTAAAAATTTAAATGTTTGAATGAATATTGATTTTTTAAATTTGATTTTTTTTTTTTGAAGATTCATAATTTTAGTTGAAAATTCAAATCTCTGGTTCAAAATTTAACTAATTTGTTGAAAATTGCTTTTTTTGGTTGAGGTTTCATTTCTTCTGACAGAACATATAACTATTCCGTTTTTGGTCGAAAATTCATATTTTTATTTCCAAACTTATCTTTTCTACTTAAAATTCATGTTTTTTTTTAATTTGTCTTTTTTTGGCAGAAAAATAATCTTCATGTTTCAAAATTCATCTGTTTCGTTGTTAATTAACTTTTTTGTTGAAAATTCATAATTTCGGTTTGAAAATTCAACTGTTTTGTAGAAAATAATTAGTTAGTTTTTTTAGTTTTTATTTTTTTTTTTAGTTTTTTTCTTTGCCTGAAAATACAATTTGATAAAAAGTTAAATTATGTTGTTGAAATTTTTTTTTTTTTTTTTGTCGAAGATTCGTTTTATGTTGTTGAAATATAATTTTTTAAACTTAAACTTTACCTATTCCATTTTTAGTTGAAAATTTATTTCTTTTTTTGTTAGAAAGTTGATATATTTTGTTGAAAATTAACTTTTTTGTTGAAAATTCATATTTTTGGATTAAGAATTGATCTCTTTTGGTAGTAAGTTTCTTGGTTGAATATTTAACTATTTCGGTTGAAACTACAACTATTTACTTAATAATTTAATTATTAATTTTATAATTTAACTATTTGGTAGAAAATTAACTATTTTGTAGAAAATCTAATTAATACTTTTTAGATGAAACATAGTGTATTTTGTTGAAAATCTAACTACTTGATTAAAAATTCAACTACTTGGTTGAAATTTGAATTACTTTGTAACAAAATTCATTTTTTTCAGATTCACATCTTTAGACAAAAAATTTAATTATTTCGTTAAAAATTGGTGTATTTTATTTGAAATCCGTCTTTTTGGTAGAATACTAATCTGCTTTTTTAAAAATTCATCTTTTTGGTTGAGGATTTAGTTATTTTGTTAAAAATTCATCTTTTTTTGTTGAAGTTTTTTTCTTTTAAAATAGGTTTTCAAACTGAAAATTTAACGATTCCATAATTTGTTGAAAAGTTATCTTTTTTATGGAAAATTCAACTGTTTGGTTTAAAATGAATGTTTTTTGATGAAAATTCGTCTTATGATAGAAAATTAATCTTCTTCGTCAAAATTTCATATTTGTCGGTTGAAAATTAGGCTAGTTGGTTAAACGTTCAACTTTTTCGATACAAATTTAAATATTTAAATTAAAAATTCATTATTTTTGGTTGAAAATTCATCTCTTCTTGTAGAAAAGTTATCTTTTTTTTTGGTGGAAAATTCATCTTGGCCGAAAATGGACTATTTGATTGTAAATCATCTTTCTTGATTAAAAATAATCTTTTTTGTTAAAAATTCAGCTTTTCGAGTTTAAAAGCCAACTGTATTCTAAAACAGATTAGAATTTATTTCCCTTTTGTCCTATTTTTCTAAAAAATCACCCTCTTTCCTTTTTTTCAGAGCATTTTGGGCTGTGAAATCTGTTTTCTATTCCGGCATATTTGGCCGCATTTTAATTTTCTCTTCCGGCATATTTTACAGGATTTAATTTTCTATTCCGGGATATTCTGCTGGAGATTAATTTTTAAACTTGCTGGAATTAACCTAAAATTCTTCGGAATTCACTATGAATTCTTTGGAATTTTTGGAAACACTCACACGAAGAAAAATGGTTAGATTTTACATTAATTTTCCGGATGAGAACCACTCTCAGGGCTTTTATGAGATGACCGATCGATTTCGTCTACGACTGTCTCGACTTCTCTCTTCCCGGCTACCGTCCTACGCCTTTTCATTTTTTATTACGGGATTATAAATATGAGACTCATACCTATATAAATTCTTCAGGTATTTTATGTTCCCATATTCTAGAATAAAAAATGAAGAAACTTGATTTGAAGCGTGGAATGCCAAGTATGGGCTTATTCATACAAATTTCCCCTTTTTTATCAGGTACATTTTTCTGGAAATTATATTTTCGATTTTTTAAATCGAAAGCCTTCTTTCTCATTTGGTTTTACTTACAAACCCTAATTTAGTAGTTTTTGTTTGTTATTTATAATTTCATAGAAATTAATTTTTTTTACCGGGAAAACTACAACCATTCTTGCAGGAAAATACAAGTAATTATATAAAATTATAACAAAAAATTCTGGAAATTAGAAATTTTGTTTATTGTTTGGACAATGTTGGTACTTTTTGTATTTTTTTGTATTTTTTGTATATTACTTATTTTATTGTAGTTATAATATTTCATAAGAAAGTATACAAGAATTATTTTGCATCCAACAATTTTCTTTTTTATCGCTTTAGGATGATAAAATATTTTAAAAAAGTATTTTTTTATTAAAAATGCATGTATTTCATTCAAAATTCGTCTAGGTAGAAAATTAAACTTTTTATTATTTTAGAAGGAAGTATACAAAAATGTACCATTTTTGCTACTTAACAATTCATGAATTTTGTTGAATTTAGCAATAATATTTTACAAACATTGTTAAAATTAAAAAAATTATAATTTTCCTCTATACTCTCGGTTATCAAATTTTCTTTTACAAGTTGCTTGTATTTGATGTCGCACAAAGGCAAACAAGTTTTATCCCAATATCCCTATCGGATTAGAGAAAAATAATAATTTTTTTATTTCAACTACTTTTTTTTTTGATTTAATTAATTTCTTAAAACATAAAAAATAAATAATCTGTGAAACAAAATCCACTAATCGAGTGTTTTTGGTTACAAATTTATATTTTTTAGTGGAAAATTCATGTATTTTATTGAAAATTTGTCTTTTTGTAGAAAATTAATTTTTTTGGTTGAAACTTTATTTATTTGGTTAAAGATACATTTTCTTGTTGTTAAAGGTTCATCATTTTTGTCAAATTTCTTTGGTTGAAAATTCAACTATTTTTAAATTTATTTTTTGTTTTAAAATTAATGTTTTCAACTAAAAATTTAATCATTTCGTTTTTGCTCGAAAACGTGTTTTTTTGTTGTTGAAAATTAATATTTTTGGGTTGAAAATTCACTTTTTTGCAGACAATTAGTTTTTGGGCTTTGAAATTCAACCATTTTCTTGGAAATTAACTTTTTTGTTAAAAATTCGTCTTTTTGGAAATAAAATTTCA
>CAKNXH010056761.1:9472-29598 GCA_932178445.1 Andricus quercusramuli
GGGGGGGGGGGGGTAAGGGTGAGTTGGAAATAAAAGTTATTAGTATCCTTTTATTTCATAGGTACTCCTATTGAATCCCTAAAATGTTTGGCATGTTTCGATCAAACCCTGAAGTATGAGTTCAATTTTTCGAAAATCCAAAATTTCCCCATGTTAATTAAATGGGATTTTGAAGTGCCCGGTGGCACGTGTTAATATTCGAATTTTGAAAAAAAAAAATAGGGATTTCCTTTCTCCGGAAATGGAAACTTTTGGCGGGGGGACTTGCCCTGTAGCTCGAAAAGCGTTTTTTGGACCACCCTAATGTACATGCTGATCCTAGTTGGTGGCAACAGTCTGTTAGCTGGTTGAAATTGGAGAAAAGCACCTTTTGTTGTTGCAACCAAAATCGGAGATCAATGTAGGAAATCGTCTTCCACATCATGTTATAAGTTTTTACTTCCCTTATTCGTTACCAAAATTGTCCTGGACTCTTATGTATTTCCGTAACACTATATGGAGGTCCGTTTGTGAAAACTCCGTCGTTTAATTCGAATCCTTGGATTCTGTAAGATAATATATTTTTAGTTTGTCTGTGTGTATCGCTTCTGTTCCTAAGTTCTTTTGTATTACAACGTTGTTTTTTTCTTTAACTGCAATTAT
This sequence comes from Andricus quercusramuli, assembly GCA_932178445.1. NCBI lineage: Eukaryota > Metazoa > Arthropoda > Insecta > Hymenoptera > Cynipidae > Andricus > Andricus quercusramuli. Next base: position 10,115 of record CAKNXH010056761.1, read on the forward strand.
TTTTAAGGGACCGATGTAATCGTCATCGTGTTTACTACTTTTATGTTCATTCTGTATGAGAACCCATTGGCCTACTTTAAAATTTCGTTTTCGAAGTCTCGTATCATAATTGCGCTTGGTAGCGTTTTTTGCTTTATTTTGGTTTAATGCTCCTAAAATCCTATTATCTAAGAGCTGCTTGCATAGTTCTTCCGTATAATCAATATATGTCGCAATGTTATGCCTGCTGAGCATACCTGATGGTAGGCGTGCTGTTCTACCGAATAAAAGTTCGTGCGGAGAGAATTTTGTTGCTTCGTGTACACTCGTGTTGTAAGCAAACATTGCTATGGGTAGGATTTTATCCCAGTTTTGAATTTTTCCTGATGTGTTCAATTTAATGTAGTCTGTTAGGACATGATGTCTACGTTCGAGTGCTCCATTTGATTGAGGGTGGTAAGTTGTAGCAAATATTTGTTTAATTTTAAAGAGTTTTTAAAATTCTGCCAATACGGAGCTAGTAAAATTTGTACCTTGGTCTCAAAGGAAAACGCGTGGCGTACCGAACTTGCAAATGAGACTAATGGTATTGAGATACAATATCTTGAGAAATTATCCTGAAGTGTAAGGATGTATTTGTTGCCTTTTCGGGAAGTTGGCAATGGCCCGTAAATGTCCATTGCTACTTTATCAAATGGTTGGGTAGGTGTATCCGTGATGATCATTGGTGCTCGAGGTTTATTCCTAATTGATTTTCTTCGCTGACATTCGGGACATCTTTTTAGGACCTCTTTTACATCGGAAATCATATTGTAGACCAATAGTAGTCTTCTATCAAATGACAATATGTTTTAACTACTCCCTTGTGTCCAGCTGCTGCAGAAGCGTGGTATTCGATGATTATGTCTTTGCGCTTGTCTGCTGGTGGAGTGTAAAGCGTGCCCTCATAAAGAGTGATTGCAATTGGGTAGTTTTGGAATGTTTTAATTACTTGTTTTTTTATTTGTTCCCAAATTGCTATAGTAAAAAGTTCAGAGTCATTATAGAAGCTAATTGAATTAATGTTGTTATTTTTTATTAGGGGTCTTAATTGCTGTGAACATAGTTTAATGTCGTAGCTACTTGGGTCTTTATCTAAAGATTCTTGTATCGTAAGGGCAAAAAGGTGTTTCTCCCCTTTTTGAACATGTGTGACTTTCCCGCAAAAGTTATTTATTGGTATAATATTCTCTACCCTTATGAATCGTCGCTCGATTAAAGCCCTTGTAATGGTTGTTTCTGTAATACCGTCTTTCTTGATGAAAAACGCCATATTATCTTTTTTTGTGAATAAATTCTTTTTTGATATTGTAATATTTTCTCTAATTACTGAGCCGCTATTTCGCTTATCAGTTGTCTGGCGACTTTTGTTTTGTAATTTTGGCGCTCCATTTGTTTCCGAACTTTCCTGGGCCGAGATGCTTGAAGGTTCATAGTCTGGTGCTGCTGGTGGTTTTTGTCTGGGGTATTCTTTCTCAGGTGCAGTTATTTGAGCTTGCTGTGCCGATAATTTTTCTTCTTGTGGCTTATCAAATTCTTCGAGATTAATAGAATTTCTATTTTTCAAGTTCACCGTTTCTTCAGGAAAATTGGCCTTTTGTTCCGTGTTTTCCTTCATTTGATCCAAGCCACTCTCATCTCTGTCTGAATCTTTTTTTATTAACTTGTCTTTCGTTTTTCCCTGCTTTTGTGCGCATCTGGATTCTTCGCGGAATTTTTCTTCGCGGAAATTTTCTTTTTGCTCATTATCATCGCAGGATTTATTCTTTAGACATTCTTTTTCGCTATTGGATTCAGAATTTAAATTGCTTTTTCTTTGGTGGACTGGATCTTCAGATTTTTTTACGGTATTTTGAACCTCCTTAGAAGTTTGTGGTTCAGCGTCTCCGACCTTACGTTGAACTATTTGTAGCTCGTCAGTCTCGTCACAAATTTCTACGTCAGAATTTTATGTGCTTTCGTCTGGAATATCAGTTTCTATCGGTGAATTAGTATTCGCTTGCGCTCTGGACAGATCCAGTTTCCTTGGCTTTGCAACTGGATTTCCCTCGTCCTCTTCTTTTTCTGTCGTGCAGGGCGATGTGGCGTCTGTTGTTTCCAATTCTTCTTCCATATCAGTAACATCTGTAGCTGATTCTTCGATTTCTTGTTGTTTCTTTGGTCTCCCTCTTCCTCTTTTTGGAAAGACTGCGTTTTTCGGTTGTTGATCAATCTCTTTTTTTCTCTTGGGTGGTCTTCCTCGTTTCCTTTTTGCATGAACTTCCTGCTTAGGAAGTTTTTTCGGCGAAGGATTATCAGAAGATGCTTCCGTTCGTTGTCGTGTATTATGCTGGTGAGTAGTTTTACTGCGTTTACCTGGCAGCTTCTGGGTTCCCTCGTCTGTTGTTGGTCGAGATTTTCTTTTAATAGCAAGTGGTAAAACGTGGATTACTTGTTGAGTGGGATTTCGCGATAATGCATCGGCATTAAGATTGAGTTTACGTGGCTTGTATTTGATTTCATATTCGTAATCATCAAGTTTAATGCGCCATTTTGCTAATCTCGTAGTTGTATGATCGATGGTTTTCAAATATTCGCGGGGTTCATGGTCAGTGATGATTTTGAATTTTCGACCATATAAGTATGAGCGAAAGTGACGCACTCCCCAAACTATTGCTTGACATTCTCGTTCGATTGTGGAATATCGCGTTTCACGTGATTCTAAAATTCTCGATGCGAAAGCTACTGGCAAATCTTTCCCAATTTCGCCTTGACTTAACACGGCCCCGACGGCGTAATCTGATGCATCTACTGTGAGGATAAATTCTTTATTGAAATCTTTTAATTGCAGAATTGGTTCTTCGCAGAGTTTGTCTCTTAAGATTTCGAAGGTTTTTTGGCAGTGCTCTGTCCACGTGAATTCTACTGATGGTTCAGTTAGGTCAACGAGAGGCTTTGATATTTTCGCGAAATCTTTAATAAAGCGTCGGTAATAACCTGCCAATCCCAAGAACTGGCGCACGTTTTTCGCTGTTTTTGGGACTGGGAAGTCTTTTACTGCCTTTAATTTATCTGGATTTGGTATGACTTGTCGATTACTAATCACGTGACCTAAATAAGCAATTTCTCGTTTCAAAAATCCGCACTTTTCTGGTTGTAATTTTAGATTTGCCTTATTCAGGCATTCCATAAGTTGATGGAACTTTTGATCATGTTCTTTTAAAGTTTCCACGTGAATAATCATATCGTCGAGGTATACGAACATCTCGAGCCCCATAATCCCAAAAGAAAGGAATTCGTAAGACGTTGGAAGGTGGCTGGGGCTCCCTTTAGACCGAAGGGCATTCTTAAAAATTCGTAGTGGCCGTACGGTGTTGAAAAAGCTGTTTTGTGCCTATCCGCAGGATCCATCGGAATTTGATGGAAACCGGAGGCCAAATCGAGCACAGTAAAGAAATTCGCGTTACCTAATTGATCGAGTATATCGTTTATATTCGGCAATGGGTAGGCGTCTCCTATTGTTTTTTCTTTTAACGCTCTATAGTCCACCACCTCTCTCCAATGCTTATTACCTTGGGGGTCTGGCTTCTTAGGAATTACCAATAACGGGGAGTTATAGGGAGATGTTGACGGTATAATTATGCTTTCGTTCAACATTTTTTTGGTTTGTGAACGGATCTCCTCCTTCTGACATTGTGGATGTCTGTATGAATGGGTGAAAAATGCTTTGTCGTCCACAGTAGGTATTTCATGATACACGAAATTTGTGGAGGACAATGCATCACCTTATAGATCAAATGAGTTTGTGTATGGCTTGATTAAGTTAGTAACATGGTCCTTTTCTGATTCGTTTAGAGATTTAGGATCTTTGTCAAAAGCTTTAATCTAGGTTCCTCATTGTCAGAAGGCTCCATCGCGTTTACTGTGTGAGTTGTGCAGATTTTTGAAGGCGAGATTTTTTATGCTTCGTCTTCGCAATATGCTTTTGCTTCAGATAGATCTAATGGTATTATTTTTACCACTGGTGTTATTAGCTTGATTGTGGACTCAGTGGCATTAATCGCGGTTGTTAGCGCTACACGGAAAAAAAAGTTCATTAAACTTTCTTGAAGTATTACAAGAGTCGGGGATGAGAGCGAACCTTGAACAAATTTTCTATATTCTGTATAACTTTCAGGATTTAATATAGAACTAACCTAGAATAGCTCTACAAGAATTCTGTAAACTTTATATTGAACTCCGATTTGAAAAAGTTTAATAAAATATATAGAGAAATTCATGAAAGAATGCTGAAAACTTTCGTAGAAATCACAATTGAGGTATTGAAAGTTTGTAATCACATAATTGTAAGGTTTAAATACCTCAATTCAGTCAAAGGTATAGAAAAATTCTTCAAAAAATGTTGAAAAATCTCATAGAAATTCGATTCGAAGTATTGAGTGTTTGTGAACTACTTCAATCGAAGATCTATAGACTTCAGTTCTTTAAAATGTAGCTGCGCAGTCGCTACTGTGCGCAGGCAGCGACTTTTCCGCATGGCTCTCGCGTGAAAAAAAATAATTCAAGTCTTAGAGAACATTAGCACGCGTTGAAAATTAAAATATTAAGTTTGCCAATAACCGACACATCTCTAAATGGTAAATCCACTACCCGGGTGCACCGGAACGTGCACCAGGTCGTTCAAGACGTCATCTACGAGAACTTTTTTAGAATGTAAATTGTATCAATAGCCAAAATAATTACCAATGGTGAGTCGACGATCAGGATGCACCGGGACGTGCACCAGGTCGTTTGGTACGTATTCTACGAGAACTGCTTTAAAATTCAAATTGTGTCAACATCCAAAATAATTAAGTGTTGAGTCGACGATCCGGGTGCACCGAGTCGTGCACCAGGTAGTTTAGCACGTATTCTACGAGAACTTTTTAGAAATTTGAATTGTTTCAACCACCAAATTAACTACCGTCGACTCATCATTGGTAGTTATTTTGGTAGATAAACCTCAAGATTTCTAAAGAAATCATCAAGCCAAGCTTCCTTCGATCGTTTTTTTATATTAAGAAAATATGAGAGAAAATAAAGTTTTCATATTTTTGTTTCGGTCTTACGATCCATTTAGAAAAAATTGAAAAACTAAATCGAGTCAAAATTCCTTTTTATTGACGTTTTGGCCCCATCTGTGGGCCTTCATCGATACAAACATCTTAAAGAATAATCGGAGTCAATCATTAATATATGTCGAAGCAAATGACAACATTTTAAAATTTTGTGAAGTCAGATATCATTCTAAAGTTTTTAAAATCATTATGAAGTTTGTAAAAAAAGTATTGGGAAACTATAAAGTCCAAGGAACTTTCCCAATATGTTAAAAAAGGTTCATATTTTGTAATTAAAATGCTGTGAAACAGCTAACAAACTGATATTTTTTTACAAACTTCATAGTGATTTTTAAAACTTCAGAATGATCTGACTTTACAAAATTTCAAAATGTTGTCATTCGCTTCGACGTATATTTATGATTGAGTTCGATTATTCTCTAAGATGTTTCTTTCTGATGAAGGTCCACAGATGAGGCCGAAACGTCAATAAAAAGGAATTTCGACACGATTTCTTTTTTAAATTTTTTCTAAATGTATCGTAAGACCGAAATAAAAATATGAAAACTTTGTTTTCTCTCATATTTTCTTAATGGTAGTCAGTTTGGCTATTGACACAAATGAGATTCTGAAAAAGTTCTCGTAGATGACGTCTTGAACGACCTGGTGCACGTTCCGGTGCACCCGGGTAGTGGACTTGCCATTTAGAGATGTGTCGGTTATTGGAAAACTTAAGATTTTAATTTTCAACTTCAAAAATTGAAATAGAATCAACTTTTCCCATGTCATATCTTATTAAATCGATTCAAAAAATATAGAATTGGGAATTCAACTTTTAAAATTATTTGCAATGCAAGCCTTTAATTTCATATAACTTATATAAACTTATTCTATATAGCTATATAACATCTTATTAATCTTGAACATACTAGAATTTATAACCAAAAAAGAATTTGCGATTAAAAATTTGTTCGAAATTTAAAGTTTCCAAAATTTAAAAAATGTTAAACATCCCAAAATTTGTAATTACCTAAATTTTCGAAATATGATATTCTTGAAATTACTGACATTATAAATATAAAACTCCAGAAATTTCAAATTTCCGAAATTATTAACCTAGAATTTTCAAATCACAAAAATTTGTCAAACAGCCCTTCACAGCTGTAGCTTATATTTTAGATTTTTTTTTATACTACAAGTTATGTTAGCTGCGAGGTTTTCTCAGGAGCTCCGAATGCGTAGGTAGGGGGTTCGAGCCCACAGCGAATAATAATTTTAATAGCGTGCGATTGTTTGTGTAGTGATTGTTTGTGTAATAGTAAATAATTATGTACTTAAATATGTGAACAAATATTAAAGCATAATGTTAATAATAATGATAATAAAAAAGATTTTTTTTAGGCTAAAAATCGGCCAATGATTTTATAGAACTGTTCTCTATAGTTTCAAGACTTCTCCGATGTAGACTGTATATTAGCTGGACTTTTAGATTTTCTAGAACTATTCTACGTTTTTCGCATTTTAGAGAACTCTGTATTAAATTTTGTAGAATAGTTCTATGCAATGTAAAACCAAGAAGATTTTAACTTTTAATAAACTACCCGTCGTATCCTCTACTATAGGACTAGTTCTATAAAATTTAATGAAATTTTTTTTTCCGTGTATACCATTTTTTACGGAGACTAGAGCATTGCCAATGTAAACACCCGGACCCGCAACAAGCAAGGGGAAGTAACCGTATCTAAGTTGTGTGTCATTTATTCTAATAAAAATTACATTTTTGCTTCTAGGTGGTAAAATGAAGTATTCTTCGTTATGAAATGGAACACTTAGATTTTTCACAATAAGTGATCTTGACTCGTAACAAATTTTTGCTTGGTAATTCCAAAAAAACGCACTTTCTAGAATTCCTGCTTCGTTAATTGGAAATGAATCCGATACTATTTGGAAGCTACACGGAAAAAATTTGTACTTGAGAAATTACAGAATTAGTTCCGATGTGGCGGATATGAGAAAAAATCCGTAATAATTACAGACCTACGTTATTTTAAATTCTACAGAACTTTTTCTATGAGAATTAAATATAATGCAGGAAGAATTCTTAAATGGGACAGTAATTTTAGCAACAGGAAGCTTTAAAATTTGCGAAACTAAAGTCCGTTAAAAACAAAGTGGAGGACTGGATATTTCACAGAACGCTTCTTAAATCAAAAACACGGCAGAGTTCTGTGATTTCTACATCACCGCGCCGTCGTTTCCAACACGAAAAAAAATTCCGATTTATATACTACTACTTTCTATATTAGAAGGAAGGAAGCAAGGACGGACGGAGGACACACACGAGAGACACATTCTTAACTTATTGTACGCACACAAACATAATATGATTCTAAAGCCTAACCTAACGTATATATATATATACATGGTATAGTGCACGAAACGCACTTCCCTAACGCAGAATATCGCACGCTGAGGATATTGGCCGAAGTGGTCCTTATATACTAACCAAGAAAATTCTCACCGCTTGTGAGAAACGACCAGTGCCGGACCCAAAATTTTTGGTCAACATTTTTGGTCAAAAATATTTGAACATAGTATTAAATATTTGATGTTGAAATGTTGAATGTTTTACCATATCGCCCAAAACAAAACATACACAAATTATAAGAAAATGTTAAAAAAATGTATGGGTAAAAATTCCAACATATATGCGTAGATTGAAAATAGTGTAGCAATGACTGAAGTAAATACTAATATGAATAAAAAGTAAAACTTGGAAAAAAACTTCTAATTAAAACTTTGCCAGAACAAATATATACTTTGATGTTCAAAAAAACATGAAAACAATTTTGGGATAAATTTATTTTTTCGACCTTTTGAATTTTCAATTTTTTACCTTAAAACTAATAATTTTAAAATGTGGTAGCCGCTAGACCGGTAAATGTCCAGGATTTTTTTAAACCCGGAAAACCGGAAAGTGGCAAATTTAGTAGTTAAACAAGTGTAAACGTTCGATTGAAACTTTGTAAACTATTTTCAATTTTGAAATAATTTAAAGTGAATACTCATAATTAAACTCTTTTATTTAATTTCAAATTATACGCGTTCAAATATTGTTTCAGTTTTAAATATTCCATTTTTAACCCATTGCGAATTGAAATTTTTTAATTAAAAAAGGCATTTTCAAAATATCTAGCAGTATTGGGCTGTTTATTTAAAATAAGCAATGACATATAAATCAAATATTCAAAATTAAACAATTTGAAAGTGACTTGTTTCAAATATAAAGTCTTAAATCGTTGAGTGCAAAGTTTAACCTTTCAAGGTAAGAGTTTTAATTGTTTCATTTTGTTGAATTTTGAAACTGCAAGTGACATTTTTAATTTATAAATAACAACTGACCAATTATTTATTGCAAACGACTTCAAATTAAAAATTTGATTTAAAACCATCAATTGAAAAATTTTTAATGTTTCTAATCAAAAATGTCTTCAAAATTATATAATTTTGAAAATTTAAAAATGTATTGATTCATTCTTCCATTTAGAGCATGGAAAATAAAAACGTGGATTTATATGTCATTTTATTTAAAATTATTCCATTGAATAATATTGAGAGCTTCCTTTTTATACGCATAAAGTATTCAGCGTTTAAATGAAAACAATTTTAAGCTTCAATGCCAATAGTTTATAATTCAAAACTCAGAACGATAATACGATCAGGAATTTACTAGAAAAAATCAAAAAAATCTTTCACTTTTATTCTGGCATCAGTAGACGGATTGATTACCTGCCCCTGGTTTTGGTTAGTAAATTTCAAAAGTTTCACAGCTTCTGATCGACCACGACCAAATCGTCACGCGCTTTTACCATTGAATCGTATGACTTTATAATAATAATTCCACGCAGAAAATGAAAATGTCTACCTAAATTTGTGACCACATATTTCCCAGATCTGCTCAAGAATTTCCATTATTTTCCCGTATTTTTCAAGATACACAAGATTCCAGGCAAATTCCCGGATTTCCCGGGTTGCTAGACACCCTGATTTTATAATTCCGAATTTCACACTTTTTAAATTTGAAATTGTAAACATAAAAAATTGAATTCTTTTAAATGAGGTTAAATTTTAAACATAATCATAATAAATCATGCATTAAATGTTTTAATTTCAAAAGTTTAAATGTGAGACGATATAATTATAAAAGTTTCTATTAATGTTCAGTATAGCAGGATCCATTTTTAATGTAAAAATATATTTCTTTCTATAGTAATGGACTTGTTTAAAAAATATATTTGTCTTGAATAAAAGAAAATTCAGTTTACAGATTAAGACAACAATCATTATTATTTTACTTGAACTGAAATATAATTTCCAGTTTCGAAAATATTTTTAATACAAAAAATTTAATTTTTGCGAATTGGAAATGATTTTTAGAAAGTAGCGTATCAAAACACTGAATTTAGAAATCAGTTAAAACCAATTCCTCTACTTTCCAAAAGGTTTAAGATATGAAATCAAACAAATTTTGTATTGAAAACTCTTGTTAATACATTTATAAAAATAGGTACTCAAACCTATTGAATAAATAATACTGAAAAAATCCACTATATGCGCGCACTAGTTAACCTTTCTGTAGAGAAAAAAAACTAGGTTTATTCTCCAGGAAGGTGAAGGATACATTCTTCTATAGATTTCACAGAAAATCTTATTTGATTCGAGAACATTGTATATGATTTAAAGAAGTTCCTCAAATGATAGCGAAAAATATTCCAGTAAATTAAATATAAATGTCACAAGTGTTTTGAATTTACATAAAATTATTACGAAAAGCAGATTATTTTTTAGATTCACAAAGTAAGACTTGCTACGTGCAACATAATCCGAAACCTAACTTTCAAGATTTTTATAACATTTCATTCATAGAATATTATATTCATTCATTTAATATTACAATATATCACTTTAGTGACTTTTCTTTCAAAAAAATTAAAACAAAGATTCCAAGGGTTAACGACATTATTAAATTCAGATCTACACCAATTTCCTAGTTTTTTTTCAAAACCACTGAATTTAATGGATTTTGTTTAAATTTTCAATTTTTTCAATTCAATTTGAAGGTTTTTAAATTCACCTCAAATTCTATGAATTTTATCAGATTTTTATTCACTAATTCTATGTGGGTTTCTAATATTTTTTGGGATGAATAACTCTGAAGAAGAAAAATAGAAAAAATCTGGGATATATAGCTTATTTAAATATTAAAACAGCTGCTGATCTAATAATCCTGTCAATTGTATTAACATTTTACTGAAATTGTGTAAGTCTACTCCTTCCAAAACTACTTCCATACACTACTGAAAAAATTAAGCCTAACTACTATGCGATAACTTTATTTTTATTACATCAGTAAAATTGTTTATTTTGTGCTGTAAAGGTTGAAAACAATTTAAATAAATTATTCAAAACGTTCAAGCATTTTCAAGCTTCGACGATGTCAAAATAACGAACTATTATACATTTTTGGTTTTAGGAAGTCACCTCATTTACAGAATTCATTAATGAAGCACTTTTCTCAGTAAATTTTTTATTAATGAGATTTTTTATCAAGAAAATTAAATTTAAAAATATTTTAAATTTAGATACAACGCTGTGTTGAATAACGAGAGTTAGCTTCGTTACCAAAGTCGTACACAATTTTAAAACCTCACGTGAGCAATTGTTTATCAATTTTCAAAGTAATTAGTTTAAGATATAAAAAAAACTGGGACCAATGAAAAATGTACATGGTGATTCCATTGATTTTTTGTTTTTGTAATTTTGATTATTGATTATTTATTGAATCTCGCTGATACGATGCCGGGACGCACATCAATGACACACACTGACGTAACACTACTGTCGTATCGCAACTGTGTTTGCGATACACACATGTGCAGCGCGCCGCCACGTCCATTTATTCCAAAACACAGTAGAGTTCTGTAATTTTAATCGACCGAGAACCGTGGTTCTCACAGCACAGATGTAGTTTCTCTTCAACTTATTCGTAATAATCATTTTGAACTTTTACGGCACCGATTTTTAGTACTTATTATCAGTTCTGTAATTATGACCCAACAGTTCGAAATGATTTACAGAACAGTTATTGTTAATTCACCGAATTTTTCTCATATCCGCCACAACGTAACCAGTTCAGTAATTCCTCCAGTACAAATTTTTTCCGTGTAACTTCCAGATCATTCCATTTTAAATTTGCTTGGCCTAAGGTGAGCACTACACCTGAAGTTATTCCCTTTACTTCAAAAATAATATCTGGATTTTTTTCTATCCAATCGCTAAGGACGCTGTATTTGATTACATTGATTTCCACTCCTGTATCCAGAAGCACTTCACACTCATTATTTTTTAGACCTGTACTTGTAAGAAGTATAGTTGGTGAGTGAACTGGACTGCTTAAATGGATGTTTGCTCTTCGTAAAGGCTGAGATTGGCTGTGGCGCGTCTGATAATTGGTTTGCCACTCGCCTGCGCACCCATTTGACGAGTAGTGTTGGCATTTAAATTTGGTTGATTTATATTTGGTGATTCGTTTGGAATAAATTGATTTTGCAAGACATTTTGTGAATTTTTAGGAAGATTGAAAGGAGCTTGGTTATTCGTTAATTCGAGGGGCTGGCTAGTGTTCTGAGTGCCTAGATGATTATTTGTATAATTTAGTGCTGTATTTTGGAATGGATTCTGCGGATTGATTTGATAGTGAGTTTGAGGTTGGCTCTGATATTTAATTTGAGTCGGACTTTGGTACTGATTTTGAGGTTGGTTTTCTGGTTGATTTTGAAAGTAATTTTGTGGTAGGTTTTCGAATTAGTTTTGGGGTTGATTTTGATACTGAATTCCGTGTGGATTTTGGTACTGGTATTGGCTTTGAGTTTGATAATAACTTTGTGATTGGTTTTGAAATTGGTTTCGTACTTGACCTCGGTATCCACCTCGCGATCTACCTCGATATTGACCATGAGATTGGCCTCTATAACCATTTTGTGATTGTTCTTGTGAACTTAAGGTATTTTGATCATATCCATAATAATCATTATAACGGTTTTGGCGCTGATTTGGAGCAGTATTGGGATTTCCGAAATTATTGAATGAAACTCGGTTATGTTTCTGCCTGCTTTCTTTAATACGCTGAATATGGAAACAATTTTCAACGATGTGACCAGGGCGTTCGCAAAATGTGCAAAAATATAATTTTTGGAGTAAGGGTAGTTTTTCTAAATTTTCTCCTCTTTGTTTGTCGTTAAATGTCGAACTTGTTGGGTCTGTGTAGTGCACTTTTGCTCTGCCCGTGTCTGAAGAGGACGTTGCTCTTGTTTGATTTCTTAATTTTTCTAAATTTGCGACATCTTTTTCATCTAATTCTACCTGGTAAGCAATATCGATTGCTTCTTTCAATGTGCTAGGTTGTAATGTGATAACTAAATGTCGAAAATTTGTTAAAAGCCCATTTATAAATTGCTTCAGAGAGTATTTATCGAAATTTTTTATTAATATTTTAGCTTCAGCAGAGATTCCGTCATTTGAATTTGATGGGTAACTTTCTATTACTGCTTGTTTGTAGTTCGCGACTATGTTCTGAACCCTACCTGCATAAATTGCTACTTTCTCGTCATCTATTTGGAAAATTTTTCCCATTTCCGACATCCAAAAAGCTTCATTTGTGGGAATTGCAAAGGTACGTTTCAAATCAAGAATAAATTCATCAAGGGTGCTGTAGGATTGAAGTCGAGGTCTCAGTAAGACATTTGCCTGATCCGATAATTTTGTTGAAATTAAATCGAGCAAATCTAACAAGGGTTTGTCTTTTAAACTGTCGTGTGCTCTTTTGCATCCACGGATAAAGGATTCGACAAAATTTGAATCACCGTTAAAAGTTGGTATTTGTGCTAAAACGTCTTTGAGGGAAGGTGACATTTTTTTTAATCGATTTTTTCCTATAGGGGTTTCGATATCTATTATTTGATTTTCACTAAGAGTCGCGTTTCTGAAACTGATGCCACTCAAGGTAAATTTAATGTTGCCTAGGGAAATTTTTTCTAACGATTCATTATAATTCGCTTGTTCTATTTCTAGAAAATTTTGTCCACTTGAGTCGCGTTTTTGTTTCGCTACATTGACATTGTCTCTATATTCGGAGAACGGAGATAAACGCCTATCAGAACGCTTCTCGCGTGCGTTCTGCTCATTCGACGGCTCAATTTTGACACGTAAATTTAAAAGTTTATTTGATATTTCTTACCTACTTACGGCAAGCAGTCCGACGATGATTTTTGGAAAATTAATCATTCTCGAGTCAGTTCCTTTGTCTTGAAATGTGCTTTTTCTTTTGCTGTATATATTCTTGTATTTTTATTAATTTTGTTTTTTGACTTTGTCAGATTTATCTGTAACAGATGAAGCAAAAGGTCCTATTTCGATGCAAGGATGTCGCTTAACGACGTCCTTGAACGACTATATAATTGGATATAAATTTCAAGAGGATTTTATTTTATATTATTTTATATTTATGTTATTAAATCCTCTTGCAATTAGCGGTGAAGTAATCAATTTTAAATTTAGTTTCCGAAACATGGCAGTTTATAAAACATTTCTCCTCCACTTAAGGTTTCGGTTAAAAAGAATTTTGTTTGGATTTATTTATCGGAATCGGGTTTCGAAATTTTTATGATTGAAAATGTGTTACACTCGACAAAAATGTTTGCACTCGCGAAAAAGGTTTGCACTCGCGACGCGGGGCATGCATAAAGAAAATGTGTAAAAGAAAAATACTCACTTTACCTGGTAATATTCCACAAATTTCTTCCAAACTTATTCCAAAAGTTTCGAATTTGTACTTACTTTTTTTTTTTTTTTTGTTATTTTATGAAGGATCGGTGTCGGCACCCAATTAGAAAACTCCGACTAAACCGATTCTGTACCGGAACCACTGTTATATTTGATAATAGGTGTGGGATTAGAGGAACATACACCCTTGAATCTCCATGTATCCTTGTTTATTTAGTTTAACTTTTTATCGTCACTCTCTCTCAATCAACTCTGATCTATCCTCTCGTGAAGGTGAAGATGTACTGCCTCGAAACAGGTGCCTCATTGCCGGTGCTCGCGTTGATGATGTTACTCCGCAGTCAATCGCCGCGCATCCCTTGGCCTTACGACGGTCCAAGGTGGTGTCTGTAATCTTGTAACTTTTGCTGGCGGCAGCATCCGTTCTCACGGTAGTTGCGAGCGGAGTCAGCCAAATATGATTTCCAAAGCCACATTACGTGACATTTACAAACTTCTAAAAGTCCTAAATATCTTTTTAAAAAGGCTCGAATTTTTCTGAATAGTTTGTAAAATACTGTAATATAAAAATTGTTTGTATCTTCTCGATTCTTTTTTGACACATCTGAAATATTAAGGAATCTCTTCTAATTTTCTCAAGAGCATTATAAAAATTATATTTATATAAGTTATAATAAAACTGATAATAGTTCTTTTCTTGTAAGTATTTTCATTATTTGTGTGACTAAAAAAAATATGTAAAAAGCATTCAGTGTTACATCAAAATATTATCTTATTTATTTCTAAACAGTATTTCATCTTAAAAACCCTTTTTTTTTATTTAGAAAACGTATTGTGTTTTTAGACATAATACAAAAAATGTTACGTAATTGCGCTGAGGGGAGGGGGGCGAAAGAAATGTTGCGGTCTGTTACATGGAGTGGGTGGGCCGGGGGTAAAAAGTTCGAAAATAACGTTACGTAATATATGAATTCTAATAGCAAGCTGGGACAATTTTATTCGACTAGCGTTTTAATTGACGTATATTATAAAAATTTTCATTTATGCATTGCTAAACGCAATTTTTGAAAAAATCGCGAATTAAATATTATTTATCAAATATCTAATTTATATTTATTGATGTATTTTTACTATTAAATTTTGTACTACCACTCTTCTGGTTAGAATAAAAAATGTAATACAGTTATCAAAATCGATCAGCTTAGTCGACAGTGCATTAAAATAAAATCATTATGTATGTAGTAGTTACGCGAAAAAGGATCAGTGGAGTGTAGTTTCGTTATTTTATGGTCCGTAAATCTTCTGTGCCCAATCGAAACATTTTATTAAAAATTTGTAGTCACGAGATCTCGCCTATATTGTTATCGAAAATTTCATTGGTTGCGATGACATCACGCTTGAATATGACTTTTAGTGGCTGCTTTCAGTTAGTGTTGCCTATTTCTAAATACTTCGAAATATTACTGGTAAATGAGAACATTTTAATTATAAATGATTGTTTAATATTGAGAAATAATTATGTTCTAAACATTTGTCTATCACAATATAATTTCTCGGAAAATTTAAAATGATTAAGGTTTTATTTAAAAATATTAACTTTATGTTTCGAAGATTTCGAAATATATGTCGATAAAGAATCTGAAAGATTTTAGGACAGCTTAGAAATTTTTAGAAGATCCGAAACTAATTTAAATCTTGACAAGATTTCAAGAAATTTCAAACCAACTTATGTTTTTGAAGATTTTGAAAGAATGAGCTTTTTGAGATTCTACAATGTTTAAGAAAAATTTGAAATGTTTTTCCATTTTGAAAAAATAATGTTTGAAGAATATTTTTAAAACTTTAAAAAAGATCTCTGCAATGATTACAATAGAATCTAGTTGATTTTAGGTAAATTAAAAAATATATATAGGAAAACTCGACTCATATTGACAGATATTTAGAAGGTTCAGAAATTTACGCAGACAAAAATTTAGGAAAAATTTCAATCATTGAAAAAGACGTTGAGAAGTTTTTGAAAGATTCGGAAATAATTTAAAACTTGTGAACAATTTGAAAAACTTTTTTCAAGATTCCGAAAGAAGAAACTTTTTAAGAATTATTGGAGTTTTCAAGAGAATACCATTTTTTTTAAGATTCATCGGAAAACTTTAAATGATTTTTCTATTTTGAAGAATGAATTTCAAGAAAAAATTGAAGAAAGACATTGAGTATATTCCAAAGATATTTAAAAGTTTTGAAAAAATTAAAACAGTAATTTAAAGCTTGTACAGGGTGCGGCACAGAAACTTGCTGATTTGTTTTTGGCGTCAAGCGGCGAGGAGTGGTCGGATGAGGGTCTCATTCAGTAGGGGACGTCCTGAAGTTTCGTTTTACACACAGTCAATTGACATCATGCATTGGGCGAAGGAGCATCGCACATTTGCCTGCAAAGCTCACTTTCCCAACGGTCGTTCCATCATCGCCACTCAACGTGCCTTCCGTACTCGGTTCAACATTCATCCTGCAGGTCCCGTTGCTCGTCGGCAGTCAGGTTGTCCAACCCTGAATGTTTCCACCCACGAAACAATCGACTGCCCGCCAGGAACGGGACCTGCAAGATGAATGTTGAGCCGAGTACGGAAGGCACGTTGAATGTCGATGATGGAACGACCGTTGGAAAAGTAAGCCTAGGGTGACCAAACGTCCTCATTTAGGAGGCCATGTCCTACTTTTCGCTTGTTTGACCTCCTGTCCTCTTAAACTTTGGAAACCCATGAAGTGTCCTACTTTTTGATCGAAACACAAAATTTACCTTTTTTCATAAAATATTCCCCTCGATCGCGTTTTATATTTTGCCCTCATCGGAGATTCTGGAGTATATGCAAATAAACATGTTAAAAAATTGAAAATAAAAAAAAATCAATTTTGGACTCATTACGGGGGAGGGGCGAGGTTGGCAAATGCGCGCAGCTCCTACGTCCGTTGCATGATGTCGACTGACTGTGGGAGAAACGAAACTTCAGGACGTTCCCTACTGAATGAGACCCTCCCCAACCTCATCTGCCCACTCCTCGTCGCTTGGCGCCAAAAACGAATCAGCAAGTTTCTGTGCCGCACCCTGTATATGTGAACTGGTGCTCATTGTATGATCACTTTGCTTCATGAAAGAGAAATTTTTGTATAACTATTCATATTTATCATTGCAAAAATTGAGGATATAGGCTTTTGAAATTTGAAAAAGATCTGTCGAATCATCTTGTGAAAATGTATACATTTTTTACTTATAATGTTGTCATATTTAAACAATTACCAGATTTTTTGGTTCAAAATGTCAACCATTTAAAGAATTAAAAAAGTTTTACTCTTACAAACGTAAACAGAAATTCTAAATCTATATGTATCATGACTACAGTTAGTCATAGAAGCCTTTTATAGTTGAATTGAATTCATCTTGTCAAAATAAACAAATTTGGTAATTATTATGGCTGCGTCTAGTCTCGAAAAATTCGGGAAGTTGAAAAAGGAGATAGACTAGTCGTCCCAAATTTTCGAGACGACTAGCCATGCTTCTGAAAAATATTTGAATAATCCTCCTGAATTTCGGGACGATAAGACACTTTGAATTATCATATTGTCATATTCCTAATATTAAAGAAATTACATATAAGCAAAACAAAACAAAATATTCAATCAATCAACTTTAATATTTTTTGTTACAAAAAGGGTGCATTTAATTAAAATGTACATCCAAGTACGTAAAATTGGTATATATAATAAAAATTGCCAACCTAAAATCTTCAATCTGCATTTTCTACAAAAAGCCGCTTCCATAAGGTTTTTTTTCGCTTAGCTTTCTGCCTTGCAACCAGAAACAATATTTTTCAAATTTGTTCAATTTATTTATGAAGATTCTTATACCTTTCTTCTTTTCATAGAACTTTCAATGAAAATTCGTTTGTCACAGTACGATACCATTACGTTCAATCTTTATTTTACAGGAAAAAAATAATATTTTTGGATGAAAACTTTTTTATTCTTTTTCAGCCCTCCTATATCTCGGGAGCAATTTTTTATTATTTCTCCTAAATTAAAAAATAGATTTTTAGTCACTGTCCAAACACCATTTTCAAAACCCATGAAATTGGAACCTCAAAATTCTTCGATGATTTACTCGGGTTTGTTTAACTTTTTTTGATCAAACTCATTTTCTTCCAATTAAGCAACTCAATATCACGAGAGTGAGTTTATATTTACTGTTCGAACTAAAAATTGCACTTGTTAACGTGATCCGCAACCGAGACTGTTCCAATTTTAGGTTCCCGTCAGTTTGAGATTGTGAACTTCCCCATTCTATTTCTCGAAACTGGGTACTTTTTTTTAATCATGCTTTTTTGGCCTTAATTCAGAAATACTCCATATCGGGATTAAGGTTTTGTTTTATCTCTAAATGGCGATTTCGATTTTACAGAGTTTTATTTCGTTCTCCTGAATAATTTTTACTTGAAACAGGGAATTTTCAAAAAGAACTATAATTCTGATATAGAACAGGGAATGTTCCTACAGAATTAAAATTCCGAGTTAGAACATGTATATTTCAAAATGAAGTATAACTTCCAGACCGGGAAAATCATAATTGACGTGGAGAGAACCAAGAAATGTCCGGGACTTTAAAATAATTCGTCGGGTAGTGTTTTTCCCATATTTATTTTAGTTCCCGGCCATTTCCTGATTTTCCCGCTTATTAAGTACCTTGCCTGTATATAAAAGTTGTTCCTAATTGGAAAATATGACGCTTGCAGAGATAGGCAACAAACTCGGCGTCTTCGACAGCAACGCGAAAATGAATATTTCATTCTGAATAAACAAAGAAAAAGACGAGAGGAATTGTTTACTATTAGGAAGAAAATAGACAAAAAACTGAATGAAACCTCCTCGTATGAATTAAGTGCCCAGGAAACTATCAATGTCAATGCCGATGACGTTACCATTGTGAATGATGTCGATCAAGAGCCTCAGATAGTCAATTTTTGTGAGCCCACTGGAGATTCGAATTTAAATAGTAATGGCGAAAATATGAATAATCTTATAAATGTCTGGGAATTCACTGAAGGCATAGATGAAGAAGAATTTTGGGAGAAAGTGGATCCGGGTGATTGCTATTTTTTTAAAACTCAGTGTGCTGTAAAATTGTATCACATACTTGTTTTTTATACTGTATGACCAAAAATTTGTTTACCTTTCGATACTCGAAAATTCCTTTACTAGCTTTTTTCTGGCTCATCGGGAGGCAAGGACCAAATAGTGGTAAATACTTTGAGGATACGCTTTTTCCAAATTCTTTTAGGCTAGAATTATTTAATAGAAATAGATGAAGTTGTGAATTTTCATGCAGCATGGGACTTCATTTTTTAACCTCTTCCTCGGTCCCACGTAAATTTGCACACTTCTCATCTGGGATCAGAAGCTGGATTCCTTTTTTTATTTAAGAAAAAACGTTTCTTTCCGCCACTGCTACCATGTTAATGTCCTTTTCGAGCTTTACTTTCGATGTACTAACCACAAAGTAAG